>KV426788.1:0-12109 GCA_001632375.1 Exidia glandulosa HHB12029 | reverse complement strand
GTCGCCGCGCACCGGCGCCTAGGAGATGTGTCCACGATTGCATGCTTGGGGACCCTTGCATTTACACGCTTGACACCGTGACAGGTTGTTTGTGAGCAGCAGAGAGCGATTGCCGGAGGGGGCGCACGCATCCGGTCGGAAGCCAGGCAAGGGGTCTGTCAAGAATAGTGAGGGTGTCAGGTGTCAATGAGTGGGCTGTAGTAATGGTGATGACCCCGGCCGGAATGTGCGTGGCCTAGAGATAATTAGATGAACAATGAACTTGGATACCGCCACGCTCGGAGGGAGGGACGTGGGCAAGGCCATGGTGGGTCCAGGCGGGAGCTAATATTCAACAGCCGCCGAGTGATCTCTTCTTCTTTCCTCCCCAGTTCCCCCAACCGCGCGCAGCCCTCGGAGCGAATTCCCCCCGCATCCCCCACTCGCGCAGGTATGGAAGCGCCGGCGGAGGACGGCGGGAGCACGGTGAAGGCGATGGCAGCTGGGTGAGTGTTGCGCTGAAACCTTATGGGAGGGGGGACGGGCGTCTAGACTTCCGGCTCAGACAAAGGTTTCACTCTGACTTTCGCTGCTCACTCATCTTCACCAGATCTCCGGAATTCTCTCCCTCGAAACGCAAACTCTCGCCTGACCCGTGGAATAATCAGCACGCCAAACCTGAGGGCGGGGAGATGGACGTCGAGCCGGAATGGGACGAATTAGCCGAGGCGCGCGCAGCGATGCAGTACGCCGCGCCGGACGACGACGACGACCTGCCCCGTCCCGCCAAGCGGCCCCGCCACAGCGCACCAGACGGCGCCGCCGTCGGCGACAACGGCAGCGCCAGAGCGCTCCCGGGCGACGCCGAGGTGCGCGCGGCGCAGTTGCGCGCCCACCCGCTCGCGCGCGTCGTCGAGCCGGACCGCGTCTACTGCGATGAGTGCGAGAAATGGGTCCGGCTGGGCCAGTACGCGTATTACCTCCACCATTGGTACCAGCATCTTAATACCATCCATAACGGCTCCAAGATCCAGTGCGTTTCATATTAACTTCACTGAACTTAACGGCTGGAACTTGATACTGACACCGTGCAGGAAGAGGACACCCGCCAAACAACCGTCGCTGCAGCCCTTACAGATGCCGCTGCCAGATTCTCAGGCCGAGTCCCATTGCCTGCCGGCGTCGGGCACGGCGACCCCAGTACGGCCCGCGCGCACGATCCGTATCACGCACAATGCGAAGCGGCCCGTCTCCCCAGCGTCGCCCGCGTCGACAGAGTCGGCCTCGGCTCCAGCGACGCCCGTCAAGAAGGAGAGCCGTCCGATCCCGCCGCCGCTCGAGGTCGGCGAGACCGTGCTCATCGACGGCAAGCTCGTGCAGTTGCCTTCGAAACCGCTCTCTGAGGAACTCACGTACGTTCCATCTCCCACTCACTACCTACATGTCCTGACACCCTCCGTCTGCTATATGTAGCCCGGGCCGAATGCGCAATTACAAGCCGGTGGGCAGTGGGAAGCGTGCCCCGCTCCGTAACGAGCTTCAACGACTCGCCGAGCTCGTCGTCGACGCGGAGGTGTACAGTCTGGAGCTGTACCGCGTGCGCTGTCGGAGGTGTATGCGCTGGGTCACGCTTGGAAGTCGCGGGCCGTACTATACGGGCCAGTGGCAGAAGCATAAAGAGAAGTGCCGCGGGACTTGCGCGGGCGTGCATACGAGTATTGAAGAGGCGGAGGAGGAGGCAAGGATACGTGCTCGGGCACGAGTACATGCGATGGACGTGAGGGCGAACCTCCATCCCACCGTCGTGCACCTCGCCAACTCGTATGTCGGCGCGAATGGGCTCGCGGGTGTGGGTGTTATTGCGAGTGCGAATGCTACTGTGTGAGTGGCTTCTTCCACTTGGGTTTATGATTGACGCTGATGAAATCGTTACCTTTTGTTGTTGCGATTTCCGCGCCCCTCTTCCTTCGTTGCCGCTTGCCAACACCAACACCAACACTGCACTGATACTCCACACCGACACGTGGGCGTGTGGGCGCGCACAGCAAGCGGGAACAGACAGAAGACCCATCGGTCCCGTCGTCCAACGGCCACGCCCTGTCCAATGGCCACGCCGCTTCGACATCGACCGTGCCGCGTCCCGTTTCCGCGCCTGCACCTCCGGCATCGGCTTCGGCACCTGTCGAGGTTGAAGAGGGAGAAGACGCGGACTGGGCGCTCCTCGAGCAGGTCCACCTCCAGGCGTCTGCTCCTACGGACCCAGCGCCTGTTGACGTTCAGCTCCCTGTTCCCGCTCCGCCCGTACGGCCCAAGTCCGCCGCTGTCCCTTCTACATCTTCCTCGTCGTCGAAACCGCTCATGACGCGCGCACCGCTCCCGCCACGCGCACATACGTTCTACGCTCCGCCTGTGGGTTCGAGTACTGCTTCGTATCTTGGGGGCGAAGACGGCGAGCATGGACCTGCACCATCACCGACGCCGATGCCTGTGGTACTCGATAGCGACACCGCTCCGCCACTGCCACATGAAGAGATCCAACTTCAAGAAGGAGCGTCTGGATCTATTGGTTCGACGCCGGAACCGAACTCGAGCGCTGCACACGCATCTGAAGTCGTATCGGCATCCACGTCCGCGAGACAGAGCGTCGATCCAAGTGTTCCTCTTGACCTACCGTACGTCTTCTTCTTCTTTCCCTATTCATAGTGGGTGGGCTCATTCATCCTGAACTAGGACTGGTTCCGCACTGCTCGCTGCGAACGCCGAGGGCCGCGCCGAGCAACTCCTCGAGCGGCGTATCGCAGGCAACCGCGAGCGCGAGTACGCATTCCGCAGCGACCCGATGGTCGCCGAAGTCGAGCCCAGCCGCGTCAAGTGCGCGATGTGCGGGACGTGGCTCAAGCTGAGCACCGAGCGCGATTACTGCCCGCACCATTGGGCCGTGCATAAGAAACGGTGCAAGGAGCGCGACAGCTGGTTGCGCGTGCATGGCGGTCCTCCTAAAGCGCCTAAGCCGCCTAGGAAGTCGAGTGCTCCTGGACATGCGCATGGACCTGGGCCGCTCTTTACGAATCATCCGTTGCCGGCGTATATACCTGGTCCGCCGGGCTCGGGCGTCGCGTATGTGCCTGTTCCTATGCCTTTGTCGATGCAGGGCCTCCCGCCGCCTCCACCGAGCGAGCCGCGTCGTCTTCGTGCGCTCCCGCCGCAGAATTACACGCTCCCGCACTTGATGACTCCGCCGCCGCCGCCGTCGGCGCAGCTCAAGCGCGAGGACTCCTCGCACACGACTGTGCAGGTGCGCACGACGGATGTGGACAGACGAAAAGCGCTCGAGGCCGATCCGGACGTGCGCGCTGTACGCCCCGACGCGGTGCAGTGCAATATGTGCGCCAAATGGATCAAGTTGAGCAATTCGCATTCGTACGCGCCGGGCAATTGGAGTGGGTATAAAGGCCATAAGGTCCGCTGTCGCGAACGGAATCCGCAACTTACTCGGTGCGTTCATACTTCTCGTGTCGTGTTCTGTATTGGCGCTGACTGGATTGGTGTCGAAAAGGGATCATAACTTCATCGTTGGTGGGCCGCCAGTATTTGCTGATCGTCCGCCTCCCGCTCCCGCTCTCGCTGCGGCGACGTCGAGCCTGCCGCGCATAACGAAGCCGGTTTCGACCAGGGTGCCTAAGAGCGAGGAGGCACTTCGCGCGGACGAACGCGTGCGCAAAGTCGAGAACGGGCGATTGCAGTGCAACCTCTGCGGGAAATGGCTCAAGATCCCCAATTTCCGCACGCATCTGCAGAACAAGTGTCGCGCGCGCGCTGTGAAGGACTACGACCCGGAGGACGACGTGATCAGCGACGGCGACGGCGGGTATGGACCTGCTGACGTTCCCACTAAGGTGGAGCAGGACGAGTGGAAGGAGGATCAGATGTCGGATTTGACGGAGGTCGAGTCGTCGAGCGAGGAGGAGCGGTGGGTGCGCTCACCTACGCCGCCGCCGAAGAGGCCGTTGTCGCCACAGCCAGACTATGCGGCGCGGTACGCGCTGTACTTGAATCCTCTTGCTAGTCGTATGGCGGCGCCGGGCGTGTTCTCGGGTTCGACGCTCAAGTCGCGATTTGGATTCTCTGTGGCGCACTTTGGTCGTCCTGCGGAGACGCAGGAGAACGATGCGGACACCGACAACGCGACGGTGCCTATGCTTACGGACTCGAGTACTAGTGCGAGCGGCCCTTCGCCATTGACTCCTGCCGACGCGACGCGGCTGGCGGGCGACATGTCTACGCGTCTGTTCCTCACGCAGCCCGCGCCACGTCCGTGCCCGTATCCCGCTGACGAGGACGCCGATGCGAAGCCGCTGGATTACATCTACAAAGCCGGCTACGCTGTCCCTCCACCACCGCTTTCCCGCCAGCGCGCATAGCGTGCAACCGCCCCCTGTCTGCATTGACCGGTACAACAAACCCCCAATCGTGCATGGCCTCGCGCACCCGTCGCCTGCGTTCTGGCCATACACACACTGTGTTTTATCCATCGTCGAGGAGTGCGACGCCCTCGTCCACGTTCAGGAGCGAGGTATCTACTCGGCGAAAAGTTTTCACTTTCTAATATACATACCTAATTCTGTCTTTTCCCCCGGGCTCGGTGTTACGTGTTTCTGCCCCTGCTGTACTTACTTATCATACGCGACCTCTGGCTCTCGATCCGCTTTGGCGTTCCAGGTGCATGTACTTCGACCATCGCGGCTCGACAGCCTCCAGAGATACTTGGCCAAAATAGAAGCACAAAAATTTGTAGTGGTATCAATTACGAAAAACAGAACGGCGAAAATGCGAACGCGAACGCGATACAGGGATGTCAGCGATTCGGTTTCCCTTCCTTTCCTTCCTTGTTTCCTTCTACACGTATATGGGGTGTTGGGTGGCGTGATATCGGATGTGTTCTTACAGCGGTGTGCCCTTCAGCTCGTAATCGTCATGCGTCTTCTGAATCTCTATGTCCGAGTCGTGCGGCCCGAGACCGGGGGGATAGTGTACTGGATGCGGAGCGTCCCAGCGCACGGACAGGTGGCTGGGTAATCGCGCTGCAGCGGGGCTGGTCGGCGTTGGCGGCGACATGTTCCAACGCGACCCGCGCGTGCTGGTATCTGTGACGGGTTGTGCGTCCCAGTTTGACACGATGACGCCTCCTCCGATGGTATGTATACTACGGACGGTCGTTTCATGAACGTTCCGACGTTTGAGGTGCCATACTTCAAGCACGTCCTGTAGCGATGGAACACTGTCAGATGCCATAGCGAGACGAAAGGAACACGGACTGGTAATGTGCCAAAGACAACGAAAGCTGCTAAAGGAACTGTGGATCGCGTTTCAGTTGGACCGCGAGAGAGTTGGACCGGTGTGCGTACGAGTGGCGACATAGATCGCGACGACGGTATGCAACGCTGGCGAATCGGGGAGCGCGATACGGCACATGCTGTTGGTGGTTGGCGCGTGAGCAGATGCTGCATCTCGAGCGCGCGAACGTGATGGACGCACCATGCTCTATATCAGGGAAATATAATTAGCATCGAGCAGAGCGTGCAGCATGCTGATGCCAGGTACGTACATAGCAGTCAACCCGCCGTACGCGGCAAATATGGTGAAGCGAAGAAGGACACGCATCCAGGGTGCGGACGCGGAGCGCGACGTCACGCCTTTGCGCGCCGAGAATGTAAGGGTGAACATGAAAGCTGCATGCGGGGTGGGGCTCGACGTCAATTCCTCGAGGCAAGAACGCTGCGCGTGTAGGGCAAAGGGACGCACAACTCAAGCCCAGACTGGCGAGCAGGAAGACGCCAATGATGATCGGTGAGATACGGTCAGCGAGATATGATCGTCCCGTTGAGCGGAAACCGCAGATCAAATCGCGACGCTCGGCCTCTAAGGTGCCTGGGCTTGCGAGCTCGACGCCGAGACAGGAGAACCCGTATATCACAAACGCGAGAGGTGGAAGACAGGAGAGCTACAAAGTGTCGGTTCAGCAGGACATTGAGCTCGACGTGCGACGGCGAACGTACAAAGAGCTGCGCACGCGGTCCGAGACCGAGAGTGAGCTGCTTGTTATGCAAGGGCATGGTCATACGAAGCTGCGCGGCCGTCATCAGCGGGAGCGTCTACCCATCCCGACGATGCGTACATGAAGAACGAGTGTGAACGCTGCAATTGCTGCCCTGTGGTGGCGCGTTAGCAATGTGTGACGCGTAGTCGAGGGCATGCCTACATTATGAGGGACCCATTGACCAGAACTGCTTGCGCCAGACATATCGGATGCGGGACTACCTCATCGTCCTGATGCCCAGAATACAGTCTGTTGCAGAAAGGTGAGCCAAGGATATATATGTGATACTGCCCGACGACGGCGGGCACGCACAGTATACAGGTCGAGAGCGAGTAGATCGTCCAAGTTCCAAGAAACTCTAGGAGCAATGGATGGCGGTGCACGCGTTTGGAGAAAAGGCAAGTCGCGAGGACCAGGGGCATGAAGACCTGGCCCCCGGAGATGGTGAGCGCAAAGAACGCTACGGTCACCGCGTCGAGCATCGTCTTGTGTATACGAGACGAAGTCTGACTCCTCCCAAGTTGAAGGGGACGCCGAGAAAGAAGTGGCAGGGGAGATCACGCCTCAGCCACCCGGTCGTCCTCCTTTTGGAGCGGCGTCATCTGATTCTCCGAGGGCGATAACGAAAGTAGGAGCGGTGCAGGCGTGCATCTTTCGCACGGTGGTGCGCGTGTGCACGGTGTGAAATTGCCACGTGCCCGAAATCATCGGTCGGTGAACGACCTGTGACCGAAGTCGCACTTCCGCGGAAGTCTAGACGCCAGTCTTCCCTCGAGCCATGGTAGAACGGTCGGCCGAAGACGAGCACGGTGCCTTTATATAGGACGTGAAGCCGTTCTGGAGCCAGAGAGCACCACATGATCTCGATGTTGATATATGGCAAGGCGCAATCAGGTACGAACTGGGCCATGGTGCGCACATGTGTGGCCGTCAAGTCAACAAAGTTCGGGACTCCACGCCGTAAGAGGAATAGCCAAAGTGTAGAAAGAGTAAGACTCGAAACGCGTCGCGGAGGAAAAATCTTAAGCCAAAGTCCGGAAGCAGTCGGACTTGCAAGTCGCGACCCGCGTCTTGGTCCACGACTCCAATGTTCGGAGGTAATCTACGTACGCCACCCCTCAAGACACCTCCGTACGGTGGTAGACCCAAGTTCGTGAAGCTCGCACCAGGCGACCATGGCGAATGGCTGGATCCTGTATATTTCGAGGGTGCCGACCAATCTTACCTACGAGCCTGAGCGATTACTGACTGCCTAACCTTCTAGACCCATATACGCACAAGGGGAAACCAGGAGTTAAAGGCCAAGTCGTACAATGGGGTCTGACACCAGTCAGTCGCCCGTTTCTATCATGCGCCACATTTCCTGATGTGACCGACAGACCGATGAAGAGAACTTTCCTGGTGCGCATAACCCATCTATGTCGTCAGAACCATTCAGTTGCTCAATATTCACGAAGAGATCGACATTATGGGCAGCATGTCCCGCAAAGTATGCCTGGTAGACACCGTCGAAATGCTCCGCTGAAACGTACAGTCATTTGCGCAATTCCTCTACAGTCCCATGAACTCGCCCTCGCGACGAACTCCAGAAGAGCAATTCGTTGACGTATTGAAGGCCAGAAAGGCAAGCACTTCCTACAGATCTTGCCATTCACTGACATTTCGCTAGATGAGGGAACTCGACGCAAAGGATCTCGCAGGGCGTGACAAACGAGATGTCATCCTGCGTATTAGACTAATGTCCGTCGTCATTCCACCGAGTCTTGACGTACAACTCTCACCACGAATTGCAGGGACGTCAAGAAGAACGGCGAATTTCGTGTATGGCGACGTTTCCGCGTCGCTGCGGGTATCAAGCTCAGTGTCTTTCAAGACAAGATCGTCACGCCTATCATGGGCTGGTGAATGGATGCAGTCTTGCCGCATTCTTACTCTTGCTTACATTGCGTGTAGGACGCGCAATCTTCACGCGTACGTTTTCACGGATTTCTCAGACGGTGCTTTGCTCGGGCCGCAGGTATGACGCTGTCGGGACGGCGATCATGTCCTCGTAGCCTGACGTCTGCGACACAGGGAATCCGCTCGATAGACTACCTTCATTGGATCTCATGCGTACGCAGTAGTTTTCTTACTACTTGATGCCGATTTATGTATCCACGAACAGGTGGGCCACGACTACATCAACGACGACAAGTTCGTTGCGCAGCAGTCTTTCGGTATTGCGCGCTGAACGTGGTGATTGATCAGGTATCTGCTAGCCCATCTCTTCGAGAAGGAGGGAGACGTCTTCGGCTACCTCTATGATTTCGGCGACAAGTGGTTCCATGAGATTGAAGTACGCTCTTCCGAGTTCTTGGTGTCACTACTTTCTCCTCCTCAGACTACATCGACAGGTTGAGAAGATATTGCCAGCTGAGGAGTCCTACGGCCGCGCTGAGATCCTTGACGGACGAGGCATGTGCCCAGGCGGTTCGTCTCCCACTGCATGAAGGATTTTGTCATTGTTAACGCCTGCTCGGCTTTTAGAAAACATGGAGGGCGGCTGGAAGTATAATAAGTTCATGGAAGAATGGGACAAGGCTTCTGCGATGCAACGGTACGCAACACGCTTTACCATAGACGTCTTTCCCCAATACGCGCACAGGCAGACCAAGAACCAGGAGATCCTCAAGCAGCCCAACTACAGAGAATTCGGCAAGGAGCTCGCCCGCTTCGACCCTCGTTTCTTCGACAAAGTCCACGCCGAACAATGCCTCGCCGAGGCGCTGGCAAGCCGCAACTCCGTACGCAGCGGCGCGAAGAGCTTCACGACCCCTCTTAGAGAGGACGTCGACCCGGA
Source organism: Exidia glandulosa HHB12029 (assembly GCA_001632375.1). Taxonomy (NCBI): domain Eukaryota; kingdom Fungi; phylum Basidiomycota; class Agaricomycetes; order Auriculariales; family Exidiaceae; genus Exidia; species Exidia glandulosa. The sequence goes on along the minus strand of KV426788.1, from coordinate 3,194 downwards.
CGAGGCGAACATGATTGCGCACAAACCTAAACGCGGTCAGGGCGTGGTGCGTAATTGGAATGAGAGCGAGACCGGGTTCTGGCAAGAGACGGAGTCGCATGTGAAGGATAAAAGGAGCCAGACTGTTTGCGCGCAGTGCGGGAAGCCAGGGCAGGACTTGAAGACCTGTGGAGGCTGTCGAGGGATCTTGTACGTCATCTTCCCGTGGTGTCCACGTTTGGACAGGACCTGCGCTAAGCGCTGCTCCCCGCAGGTATTGCTCCCTGGATCACCAGAAGGCAAGTACCGTAAGAACTCTCTGCGAGGTCACATTCTTACTCGCACTATCAGCTGCACTGGAAACAAGTTCACAAAGTACAGTGCTCGCGCCAGTTTTTGCAGCAATGAGCTTCAAGAATTGCGTATATTCGCATGTGATGCCCATTCGTACGTGTACAAGTGATCTCAGCGGCCATATCTGACGCGCAGCTACAGTTCTCTGTACTCATGCTACTACTAGTGTGGATACGGCAGCGAAGCCTATGCACGACCCTGGTATCCGTCACGCTCTCACGACCTGGTCAACTGCACTCAAGCTTAGCTTACGACATCCTGGAAAGATCCCGTGACACAACTAGATGCAGGTTCTCCTCCCGCGTGGTCATTCCTCGTTCCAACGTCGGGACATGTACAGTTGCGGGGGCTCTGAACGCTATGCGGACATGGTGCAACTGGTGATCTCAATTCATGTGGCATGCCGCTCGTCTCCCCGTGTGGAGATCACGGCGGCATGTCACGCACGCCGGCTCGAATCGGTAGCACTAATATCCCCTCGTCGACATGGGCGGCTTCTGCGGCTTCTACGCTATCCACGCTGTGCCTGTGTCCTTGCTTGTTTCAACAGCTGCGCGGCACTCAAACGCCACTCTAAAGCCTCCGCGTTTGCTGACGACTTGCGCTTCGTTGCAATTCCTGAACCTCTGTATGGTGCCCACGCTGCTGCGCCGCAGTGTGGCAGGTACGGTGCATGCGCATACGACAGGGTTAGCGGGCGCTCAGCGGGATTCCGCGGATCTGACAGCAGTGACACAATGAGGCTGAGCGCGACGTATAAAACGACGGTCTACTTTTGGTTTCTTCGTCACTCGATCCCCATCCTGAGCTATGCTTCCAGCTCTCTACGTGGTCGTTCTTGTTTGTCTCTGCGGACTCGCCGCTGGCGCGAGTCACATTCCGGCGTACGCCTCCCTTGCGGGCCGCTCCGATGAGGAAATCGCGCTGTTCATGCGCAACCATCCAACGCCCGGAGCGCAACCTCCACCACCGCCCATCAAGGACACGTCCTCCAAGCTTGTGAACGACAGACTGCATCCCTGGCTACCTCTCCTTCCCGGCCAGATCCGGGGCGTCTGCCCGGGACTCAATACGTTGGCATCTCATGGAGTGCGTCTGCTTTCTCACTGCGCGTGTGGAAATGTCCAACTAGCGTGATCCTAGTGGCTTCCAAGATCCGGCGTTGCCACGCCTGGGCAAATCGTGACAGCGGTGCAGGAAGGTGTGTCCTTCACCCCGGGGCCCTTTCGATTCGCCTCTCCGCTGACCTCGACGCAAGGCTTCAACATGGGCTCGGACTTAGCGCAAATTGTGACATACGCGTGAGTTCTATCTCAACTCAAGTACTACAGAATCTCATGTTGATGCAGGGCCATGCTCGTCGACGGGAACCACTTGACCAACCTCCTCAGCATTGGAGCAAAGTCGCGGCTCACGGGGCCCGACCCTCCACAACCTGCGCTAGTGGGCGGTCTCAATACTCACGGAGTCTTCGAAGGTAATGACGTGAATCCCGGCTGAAGCATGTAGTATTAACCCTCTCTTACTCCCATAGGCGACGCGAGCTTAACACGCGGGGATGCGTTCTTCGGCGACAATCATAGTTTTAACGAGTCTCTCTTTGATGAGGTAAACGCGTACATGTAACGCCAAACTGCTATCACTCATGCCATCGTGCGCTTCTAGATTGTCGCCACGAGCCAACAGTTCGGGGGCGGCAAGTACAATCTTACTGTAGCGGCGGAAGTGCGCTTCAACCGTCTGGTTGCCAGCGAACAGTCGAACCCTGAGTTCTTCTTTGGCTTTCCGCGCTTCGGTACTGCCTACGCCGAGGCTGCCTTCCCATTGACGTTCTTCATTGGCGGGCCTGCGGAGGACAACGTCCCCACCAACCTCAACGCATCGCTGGACCTCGACGTCATGAAGGGCTTCTTCCGCGACAGCCGCATGCCGAAAAACTTTCATCGTCGCGAGGGTCCGCTCGGGTTGGACATTATTGGCGGCGCGCTTGGATTCCTCTCAGACGCCCACCCGTTCCCTCCAGGCTTCAATACCGGCGCTGGCAACTACACTATCGATCAGCGTGCGGTTGACATTCTGACCGGGAATGCGGAAATTGATCTCGTGAGTGCTCTTGACTGCCTTCGGTGAACCCGGTTGCCAATATCTGTACTACACAGCTGTGCGCGCTATATCTAACCTTCGTCAACACAACGATTGAGCTATATCCACGTCCTACCGGGCTCCTTCGGAAGTCGATTGCAGTAAATCTGCACAACTTGTACTTACCGCTGGTTGCGGTTAACGATTCAGCGGGGTGTCCCGAGCAGTTTCCATTTGGCAGATTCTGAGAATAATAGTTTGTAGTAGGCTCATATTTGATATCTCACCTTTAATGTCATTCCCGGCGTCATAGTTCAGGATTTGCGCTGCGCTGCGATCCGCTTAGCCTGCCAGCATCGAAGACTCGTTGTATCACCAGCGGAGGTACGGGCCTTCGGCGATTTTATCACTTTAATAAGACGTCGTCGAGCGGATACCTCGCAGCGTACCACGACCATGCGGGATCTTGGTTTCGTTTCTTGTCAATTCTCTTCCTCCTAGCAGTTTAAAGCAACATTGAGTTCGGAAGCTTCTGAACTTCTGCGGCGGCGTCGGTCTCTTGCGTTCCTAGACCGCGTTGGGGATACGACATCGTATCAAACCCAGGCCCTTTGAAGAGTTACACATACAGCGGTTACATTTTGGGGTAGTTCGAAAGCGGGACGTGTTCCTCGGACTCCTCGACGATGTCGATTCCATACCTTTTCCCTCCTTCTACGTTCTCATCACGCCACCAGGATAGCCTGACAAACAATCCATCCAAGCTCCCGCCTTCGCCA
>KV426786.1:0-12208 GCA_001632375.1 Exidia glandulosa HHB12029 | reverse complement strand
AAGCGCATTCCGGCTCTCGGGTTTGCCGTCCGCTTGCCCGCTCCCGCCGCTGTCGTCACGACTCGGGTACACGCTGTCGCCCATAACACCACCGACACCACCGCACCTCGCGCCGCTGTCGCACCTACTCACCTTCGTCCCCGCTACCCTCTTCCTCCTCCAATGACTGGCAAGCGCACTCACGACGGTGTTGAGGAGCCGGAGCAGGAGCATGAGCAGGACAGACACAAGAAGGCGAGAACTGGTCGCGGAGAAAAGCTGCAGCGCCCAAACAAGCAGGCCCGACGCCTGGCACGCAATGTCGCGTCGATTACGATGGCCACGACCGCCATGGACGTTGACGACGCCACCATCGACTCGCTCGCATTCGTTACTCGTCTGGAGATCTCGGGCTCCTCCACGTCGACGTTACGCGTGGTTGTGGATGGGCATACGTTCTTACAGTGCGTGCCCGATGTACTCGCACGACTTGGCGGAACGAAGACGAAAACGCTGGTCCTACGCGATACGGTCCCCGACCAGGCGCTCGACGGACTTGAGAAGTCTGGGTTGGACGCTGAGGAGCTCGTTGTCGTCGTGTCCGGTCGTCCCGCCCGCGACACGCCACTCTGGCAGCGTACGCGTCTAGTACTTGCGCTGCAGAACCTTCGGCGTGTGGTATTTGTCGACTCGTCGGCTGAGGAGGGGATGCGGCCGGGTGTGCCGTGGCAGCATCTCGTGTCGTTCTTGGGTGGGAGTATGCAGGAGGCACGTGGGGCGAGGAGCAAGCCGGAGGTGGACTGTGCGAAGATTACCATTCTCGGCGCGCGCATGCATGCGGAGGAGCTGAGTGCTGTGGGGGTGTCGGTAATCGTGTAAGTGTTCAACTTCTTTCTTCCTCTTCCTTCTTCCCTTGTCTCTTCTCTTCTTGATTTTTACGGCACTTCATTGTGGCGGTATCCTTTCTCTTTTCTCTCCTTTCTTGGCTCGCGCGCGCCCGCACATACACCCTACTGCTCTGCTCCTCTCCCTGCCTTCCTCGCAATCCCGTCTAGCACACCCTCAACTGCATTCTTCTCCGTCTCATACGCACATACTTTATTAGCCTAGGATCGCTGTTTCCATTGTAATGGTCCCGCACATGCACACACAGCCTGGATACGACACATAGGTAGATAGACTTTCGCTCACTCTCGTGACGATAGTAATATATCCAGGAACGGCGGAATCGCCGCGTTTGTACCACGTACCGTGTTCCTTCGTTGGGAGGAACGAGCCGCCGCGCGCACAGAACCAAGTCTGTGTAGGAGCGGATTAGCGTAGCCACTAGCGTGTTCTCTCCCCGCTCACGACTCCCATGCGGCTCGCCTGTCCCGCCGCCCCAAACGTCCCATTCCGGGCCTTATGGATCGAATTTTGCTGCCGCTCCGCGGAGGAGGAGGAGGAGGAGTATATTCTCGGTGCCACCTTTCAGTTTACCGATGTTCCCAAGCGTTAACTATGTAAAATAATCACCCTGTACAATAGATCGTAAGCCGCCTGGAGGAAATCCAACCACTGTGATCCGAAGTTCCAGTGCCAGGCTGGATTGAACTGTTCACACAGCAGCATTCATCCCCAACTTGCTTTGTTGAGGGGAAAATCATGAAAAACCCCTCGCTCACGCGCTGTCCATGTCTCGGGAGACATTCAGCAGCTTATAAGTCAGCATGGAAGTACCTCGGTACAGTGGCAGGTGTGTTCAGGATCTCTGCAGTTTCCTGGCCAGCCAACTCTTGTACCATTTCGGTAACTTTCCTATGTCATTGCTTGTCTGTTGATCGTATGTTGTCCAGTCCGCAATCGCTGTCATGACCGGAGTTAACGGTGCCCGTAGATAAAACGAGGACGGTTTCAATTGTTTAGGCCGAGAGCCTCCGCTCGTACGCGGGGACAGAAGGAGCCGCATCAGGGCAACACAGCGCTTCTTCTCGTCAGCATGCTTTACAGCGCTTTCGCTGGTCGTGCGATCGGTGCCAATGTCTCGGTCCGATGTGATCGCACGTCTGCCGCGCGGGAGTCGACCTCGACGAGGTAGTCGCTGAGCGCGCCTATCCCACGCAAAGCGAGGCAGGGAGAGACCGTGTACGTCGTACGACTCTTTATGTGCGCAATCTACTGATCCATCGTGGGCAGCGGACCTCCGCCTCCTTCCGAGGGCTTGCGAGAGTCGCACGCCCTAAAGCTCCCCACGTTCCATCCCACGTTCGCTCAGCAGCTCTGGACACCACCGCCTCGTCTGAGGGCTTATGTGTGCCGGCTTCTATGCCGTTATGAGCTCGTCGGGTGCCCGCGTTAATAGCTTGCAGAGCGGCACATTTTTGGGATGGTGGTGGTTCGAGGCGTACTTGCGGCCGGCAAACGTGTGGCTCAATAGTATGCAGCAGGTTCTCTGCGTCTGAGAGTGCTCCTGGCAGGTGTATCAGGCCGATAACGCTGTCTTGATACAATCAGAGTTCATCAGCGAAAATTTTCATACTGGAGCGCGGTATCGAAGTAACGGTCACACACGGCCCGCGGTAACACCTTTTCGGTGTAACGGGAGGTGGGCGGCAGTAATAAAAAGTTAACTTACAGTAATCAATGGTGGTGGTAGATCATGCATCTAGAGTGCGATGGAAACGATATTCGGCTTTCATTCGGCTCGATTTGCGGATTACTGTAAGCCGACTGGAGACGCTTTGTAGTACTAGTGGTAAATACTGCTTGTGTCACGCCGGGACACCGCGGACTTGCCGCGGACTCCGGACATAGAATCAAGTTCTTGATCACGAACTAGGTGTTGTTCTCGGGGATTGCATAATATACTCGCAATGCATCGAGTGCAGTGAACACATCTATCTAACCGGTAGCAAATTACGTAGAATTCAATCAGGACACCTCTTCGCGACTTCCTCACGAGTGTGACGATGCTGCAGCGTACACCGATCCACCCGTATCACAGACATGGGGGCAGTTCTTGCCTCAAGTCAACGCGAAGGGTCTTCCCAGAAAGGACTTCCGAGTTGAGGCGTTCTGCGCATGTATGCTGTCAGATGTCAGACGTCAAACGCGGCACGCGTCCAGGGACCCACATCTTGCCCTCTTACCGCGACCATCCCGCTATGGCTGTGCACCCGTGCCACTGGGCGTCGTGCAGGACGACTTGCTCGTCCGACCAGGCGCTATTCGAACATCTCCTTCAAGACCACGGGCGACGCTGGCAGAACCGCGATGTCGAGCGGCTCGCTTGTCAATGGGCGGGCTGCCAGACTCAACCGAATCGCGCGCATCTGCAGGATCACTTGATATGTCCGTGTAGCTTTGAGTGTTCAATTTCGACGATGCTGACTGGTGTACAGCGCATACGGACTACCGACCGTTAGTCTGTAACGTCTCGCCGAGCTGCACGATGAGGTTCAAGACCAGGCGCGCGCTCAATATCCACCTCGGAAACGTGAAGAACCACCTCCCGCAGACGGCGCCCTGTGAATGGAAAGCCTGCACGGAGACGCTGGCAGACCCGCCCGCGCTGCTTGAACATATCAGCAAAGTACACGGCTCGAACGGCGCTGAAGATATCTGTCTGTGGACAGAATGCGCGCACCGCTCCGCTCTCAAGTGGAAGCTCGATTGTACGCGTCCACGTTCACGTCGTTGTATTCGTTTCGGCTCACCACGGCGTCACAGCGTGCCTCCCGAGTTGGTACGAGCTCATCCTGTCTAAAGCGGACGAGCGCGGCAAGACGTCCGTCCTGCATGCGCATATGAGTATTGCGAGTGTTGCCACCAAGAAGCGGAAGCGGAAGAAGGACAACTCGGCGACGAAGGACGGTGCAGACGGCGAGCAGAAGGTTGAAGCAACGCCGCAACGGACACCGGTTCTGGCGCGAGACGAGCCAGACTCGGAGAGCGACAACATCGCGTACGTGGACGACTTGAAGGACGCCGATTACAGGCCCGGTGAACCGACGACGCGGCGTAGAGCAAAGCGGCAACGCGCAGGCGACTCGAAAGGCGATGACGAGGACTTGGCGCACGAACGTACCCGCACCGCCAAGCGACTCAAAGTCAAGGTGAACGCGGGCGAGTCTGAAAACGAAGACGTCGCGGATGAAGACAAGAGCTACGTCCCACGCCTCAGCTCGACCGAAACGAGCCCGTCCTCTCCCACCGTCGTCACCCCAGAGCACGAGCAAGACTACGCGTCCACAACAATTGCGATCGTAGACGAACGCGTGCGCCTCTTCGCTTGCTCTGCCGCGTCCACTGACACGTTAGCGTTCGTAGCTGGCCGCCGCTGCGTTCCGAATCAAGACCCTAGAGGCGCAGCTCGCGGCCGCGTGCAGTGTGATACGCCAGAGCGAAGTCTTGCGCGCCGAATGGGTACGTTTCCGCTCTGCCAGTGTCTGTGCTGAGCGCTAAACACCCGTTGCAGGCCAGTCGGATGTCGGAGAGCCCAGACGTCGACGACACGGTGATGATTCTGAACCAAGACCCGCAGACGACGACGATGGAAGACGACCTGAGCCCGGACGACTGGTCGTTGTGGGTGACGGGTGCGCTTTGAACTTAACGCTTTACTTGCTACTATTGCTCTTGATACTGTATTGAACCGGTACCGCTTGCGTCAAAACGCACGGACGAGAATGAGTTGCTCCTGTTGCTGCCAATATTATTGTCCGATAGCATGTGTAGTCGTAATCGTATTCGTAGTGAAATTATGCAGTATTTCCATTGACCGTGACGGAGCAGGGGTACAGGCGTCGTGATAATAAGTCGGGAGGAAGATGCGCGGATCATCGCGACTCTCCGTCCGCGCTTCGGATCCGTAAAATCCGTGTCGCTCAGTAAAGTACTCACAGCCTGGTACGCTCGAGAGGCCGAGCTTCGCCGGCGGACACCTTGATGCGCAGGGAGAGGATTTTAAAAGGAGCTATAACTGAAGTTGAGAGACCCAGGACAACTTGAGATCGTCCAATACTTTTCGAGCGCAGGGGTGACGGGAGAGCGGACCGAGATTGTATGTGGGAAAGGAAGCACGGTTTCTGAAGCATAACATTGATATCCTGGACCACTTGTCCGTCCAGCTGCGAAATTTGAGCACTATTCGGAGGAACTGGATACGGTCGTTCGTGTGGCTCCATGGGTCACGATATGACTACCGCCTCTGTCGTCGTTGTTACGGTTCTTGACTGCTTCCGTACAGTAGGAGTGTGAGTAAGTACATGTCTGCCCAGCGGGGGGTTTTGGTACTCTCTGAACGCGCAGTGCCATGGTCATCCTCAAGTTATTGAGCACACTTACCAGCTCTCACACACGGCAATCTAGCTTGCCGCTCCATTGAGCCCTCCATTGGCACACTGGAAGTCGACGTGCGTCGTCGCCGGCCTAAGTTCTACAAGTGCATCCCCCGTCTCCTGCCAGCGTTAATGGCGATATAAGCAAGACCATGATTCAACGTCAAACACGCCATTCCCAACCTGCTGAGACTAAGCCGACATTATATGGGGGAAACCTGGACGGCGTCGATGCGGCGCAAGCCGCGGGGATAGAGAACTCATCTCCGCCCAATGACTCACTCCGCCCGTAAACCATGTAACTCGACGACGCGGATCAGGATCTGTTTCATCGCCAACTCAGCCAATAGCATGCCTTTCACGAGCTATACAAAACTGACGGTGGAGAGGGTTCAATCATAAGCATGTCGAGATCGAGGGAACTGGCTCATCCGGTCCGGTCGAAAAGAGGGTCCTGAGGGTGCGCAGCCAGGGCAGCACTCCCTCCCTCCCGATTGTCACTGTGCCGTCTGGTGCGCCTAAATGTAGTCTGAGAGGGGAGACTGCGATTTCGGGGCTCTGATCTATGTACACGAAGCGTGGCGCAGCACCGGGCTGGTGGTGCGCACACTGATCTCGGAACCATCTCCTCTTCAGCCTTCCCGCCCTGCCCATGGGAGCGAGGGATGGTGGGCCCGGTCCCAAGTCCAAAATCGCACTGCGGCCGGGTCGTATGAGACAGACACGCAAACCCCATCTGATAGATAGTGAAGTCACTGGCAGAAGAGTAGTTGAGTAGTAGGTCCGGAGCAGCCTGGTTCGCGCGCGGCAGGGGCGTTGTCGGGGCTGTCTCGGCTAGATACGTAGAGTACATGAGAGGTGGCATAGGTAGAATACCCATCCCTCCTACCACCCCTCTCCCTCTCCCACAGTCGAAGTTCTCTTTTCCAGCTCTACTTGGTCCGTACTACAGAGCCTGGCAGACTATGAGACTAATGTACCTAATGCCTAAAACTTGACAGTTGTGGGTGTGTCCCATATGTACTGTTGGAGCACGGCGGTGACCGCCGCCGTGACTGGCAGGCGATTGGACTCGCCTTCAGGGCGAGTGATCCGTGCGTTTAACTCATGATGGACGACAGCCAGAATATCAAAAGATACTCTAAGGCTCTATACGAGAGCGGTGTCACATCTGACAGTAGAACCCGCCTTTGTTAGTAAATGGCGGGCGATGACAACGTTCACCTTGAACTCCGACACTCCTCCTCCTCCCTTCCAATTCCGCGCATTTTTACCGCGTCAAACATTCTTTCCGTCTCCTAGTCTCAATACACCGCAGCTACAAGTCATGCAGAGCTATCAGCGTAGCCAGAACCGGGCACGGTCAGATATTGGACGGTTGATAGTTTCGACCGGGTTTTGCGTTACTGCGGCTTGGCACTCTATCCGGGCACCCAGGACCTTTATAAACGTCGCGCCTACCTTGGACCCGGGAGCTGTGTAGTGACCGACCAGATAATCGGCCTGTACACCATAAGCCACCGACGACAGCGCAGCGGCACGACACACGTTGCCTTCTTCCAGCGCTCATAAAGCTTGCCAGCTCCTGCACCCGCCCAGCCAGTGTCAGCCAACCGCTCCTTGTTCCTTGCTTTCAAAACCATGCTGGCGCTGCTTTTCCTCGCGCCCGTCGCGCTTGCCGGGCCTTCGGCTTTATTCCTGGCGTGCCTATCTTGTCGGCCACGAGCCCAAATATCGCTCAGTGTATTCCGTCGTCGCCGGTCACCAGTTTCGAGAACAAGGTGCGTTAGACTTTGTCAAGCGGACCAGGCTCCCCTCCTGACGAGTCGTCGTAGCTACCGAAGTCAACACTTGCTGCCTTCCTACGCAAGGTCTTGCAGACTCAGGTATGTAGACGGTCTGTCCCGATATAGATCGATGTAGCTAACCTGTGTCGTAGTTCTGGGATACCTGGGCAGGGTTTGAGAAGGATGGCCAGCTCCTGCCGAAGCAGACTTCGTCGATTCACGGACTTTGGCCCCACAACTGTGACGGTGAGCATTCACAGGATGACTGGTAAGGCGGGCCCCCTGCTAAAACTTCGTGCAGGCTCGTTCGAGTCGTACTGCGACTTGACCCGGCAATATGACCCCAAGCCCAAGTACGTCTTGTCCTCGTCCCGCCGTGATCCACGTTCTAAACTTCCCTTCCTATAATCCTGCAGAGATCAAGGGCGAGACCGTACCGGTGTACACTGGCCCTGGCATAGACACCTTCATCAAGGTGCTATGTGCATTCCTCTGCGCGCGGATGGGTCTCTATGTCTGAACGCAGCGTAGTTTGGCCGCCACGACTTGGTCGACAACATGAACAAGTTTTGCGTCGCGCAGGGTCAACCGATCCCCGACTTCTGGGCGCACGAATGTGAGTGGAGGGCACGATCTGGGGACGATCCTCATCCTGTCACAAAGTTGCACTTATGACTTCTGCCTTGGGCGATCCTTCTCTCCCTAGTTTCGAAGCACACGACATGCTTTACGACGTTCGATACGAATGCTAACCGAAGTACAAGCAGCACGAGGTCGTCAACTTCTTTGACACCGTGGTGCGGGCGTATAAGCAGGTCCGTATCCACTGTCATCGCTTCCCTCATAAACGCGGATGCTCATGACGCTGTTCTAGTACCCTACCTACAGATTCTTGGCCGCGAAGGGGATCGTGCCGTCCAACACCACGCCTTACACACTCAGCGCCGTCCTTGGCGCTCTCGAGCCCGCGACGGGCGCGACGCCGCACGTGGACTGCAGTCCCAGCGGAGCGCTCAACGAAGTTTGGTACGCACGCACGCCCCTTCGCGCGCCCGAACTGAACGACGACCGCGGTACTTAGGTACTACTCGCATTCGTTCGGCGCGCCGCAGCTCGGGGTGCTCAAGCACTTGAACACGACCTTTGGCGCGACGTGTCCCGAGACGGGCACACCGGGTACTGAATGGTAGTATTACTATATAAGAACATCATCTCGGTTCGTAGTGCGTACCTGCCCACAACGGTATAATACCACCACGTATCCTTTGTCTGGCTCGTGCGTGTGATGCGGAGGAACGTCCGGCGGAGCGTCGGACGTGCCCTGGATCTGGAACTGATCGCCGGATGCGGCGGCGGCGAGTATAAACTCCCAGCATTCCACATCCATCGCAAATCAAGCCCAGAATGTCCATCACGGTCGCCCTCGCTGGCGGCGCAAACGCCGCGGCGACTGCAGGCGAACCCGTCTCGCACAGTCTGCTCGGCGTCGCTCAGCTCATCAATGACTATGCGCAGGTATATATAGCAGCTGCTGCGCCAGTGAAACCAGGGCTTACAATCCTTCAAGGGCTTTCGAGTCAATAAACAGGCTGCAGTCTTGCTCTCTCAGCGGATCAGCGGTTTTGTTGATGTCACCATTGGAGCACTCGAAGAAGGGCACAGTAGTCAAGATTGGGAAGAGGCGGTCGTAGACGTCCAAAAGTAGCGCACTCAGAGCTTTCGCTCTTCTATTGTTCGCTGACAGGAATATCCAGGAATCTTCTCGACGCTCGCGACCAGTTGGCGAAGATGAACGGACAGAGTCACCTCGTCCAGCTACTTCATCGCGACCGCAATGAACAGGCTTTGAAAGATATCGCTTCGCGGATTGACGGTTCATTTCAGATACTAAAGGTGCGCTTTGCGAATCACCAAGTGTTCACTTGAGCCTGATGACGTTCATTGTGTCGCAAGTTGCGTGCCAACATAGACATGCTGAAGAACATAACGACTGTGACCGACATGCTCGAGGCTGCAGTTCCACTTCTCGAGGCTGCTCGGGCTCATGAAGCCTCAGCGGCAATACCGCCTCCCCTTCAGCGTTTCTTCGGGCGCTCAGAGGAGACTCAACGAATCGTCACTATGTTCACATCGCAACCTCAGGCATTTGCCGCCGTTCTGGGCGGACCGGGGCTGGGAAAGACGTCTGTAGCCGTCGCAGTGCTCCACGCGCCGGAGATTGGCGCACGCTTTCCCGACGGCAGGCGCTTCTTCGTCGCATGCGACGCCGCGGAGAGCCTTTCCTCTCTGCTCTCCGCAATCTGCACTTCCTTGGGCGTTCCCCTAGACGGGTCTTCCGCAGACCGAAAGGTGCTGCGCCGGTTTCTCTCATCCGCGCCATGCTTCTTGGTCCTGGATAACTTTGAGTCTGCCTGGGAGGCGGAGGTTCGACGGAAGGATGCAGAGGACCTTCTTGTGTTCCTCGCATCCATTGAGACTGTGTCGTATCTCATCACACTGCGCGGGACGGAGCTTCCGCAAGGTCCCGCGTGGACGCGACCACGCATTCCTCCGCTCTCGCCACTCGCCGACGATGCAGCAAACCAGCTGTTCGTCTCGATTTCGGACACCCGCGATGATGACGCCGACATGGTCGCCCTACTGAGGCTTTTAGGCAACATCCCGCTGGCCATCACTCTTATGGCGTACCTGGCCCAGTTCGAGCCTTTGGCCGCTTTATTAGCACGATGGCGCGATTTGAAGACCTCGCTGCTCGAACGTAGCCACGGACGCGATCGGCTTACGAGCCTCAACATCTCTATCGAACTTTCATTGTCCTCACCGCGCATGCAGGCCGTCCCCAGTGCGGCCACCCTTCTCGGCATGCTCTCGCTCCTTCCCCAAGGCGCCGAAAACTCTAGTATTCTGGAGTGGTCTTCGGAACTCGACGACTCCGCGCGCGCTCTTGCGACCTTGCTACAGACGGCTCTTGCCTCTCGCGTAGCCAACGACCGCGTGCATGTCCTTCCGCCGATCCGTGACTTCATGCTCGCACAGCGTGCTCCAAAGGAGACCGTACTCGCACCGCTGTACGCCCACTACTTCGGCGTTGCTGCCCTTTTGATCACTGGGATACCGGCTGCCACGAACGCGATTGTGGCAGAGTTGGACAACCTATACTCTGTCATCACGTATGGTCTCGACCATCTTGAGAAGCCGGACGCAGCGATAGAAGCAGCACATCATGTTGCTATTCTCTTCGACCGGAGCGGGATCGGTTCCTTTGACCTATTACCGCGTGCACTGGCCGCTTCTAGGTCGGCTGGGCTGGCGGGATATACGGCTAAGTTTCTTTTACTATGGGCCTCTCTATCGGACAATTCTCGTGTTCCCGGCAGCAGCGCCTATCGTCTCGCGCTGGAGGCTCAAACTCTTTTCCGCTCCGTCCACGACTTCGTAGGATACGTGGACGCAACTCTGTTCATCTCCCAGTATCTCCCTCGGGACAAGGCTATCGCCAGCTTTCAAGAAGCATTAGACATAGCAGCAGAGCATGGCGATACCATGCGTGTGGTGAGAGCGTACTATCACATGGCGATCTCGTGTAGGAATTTGGGGAAACTGCAGGATGCCCTAGAATTCCTTTCACTCGCCATCGACGGAGTCCGTACTCTCGGATCCGTGGAGTCAGGGTGGCTGGGTATCTTGTTGGACCGCCGCGCGGACATTACGGCTGACCTCGGCGACGTTGTATCTGCGATCCACCAATGGGAGGAGGCGATACCCCTCCTTGAAAGCTCGCATCGACTTGCACACATGGGCCAAGCGCAAAAGGCTTTTGCGCGGCTTTGTCTTGCGCAAGGCGACCTCGCGAGAGCGAAACAGCTGCTTCAGAGCGCGCTTCGGCAACACCGAGCAGCCCGCTACAGTCTCGAGGAGGTCTTGACTTCCGAGTACCTGGTCTCGGTCCATCTGGCACAAGACGACGAGCGCGCTGCTTCCGAGCTTCTACACCATGCCGAGAACGTTCCTCTGCCTACGGACGAGGAAGGCAAGGCGTTGGCCCGCGTCACTTGCTTGCTCATGAGGGCCGAGCTGGCTCTCTTCCGAGAAGATCACGATGAGGCGCACACGATACTGCACGCTGCACTCATCGCCGTTCGCGGACCCGTCAAGGAGACTACTCCGCAGGATATGCTCCTCAGCGAGGTGGAAGTACACGACCTGCTTGGTCGTCTACACATGGCGGAGGGCTTATTCGCAGAAGCGCGCACAAGTTTCATCCTGACAGCCGTCATTTGGAGACGCATCGGCAGTCAGACGGGGATAGTGCCCGCTCTCGCATACCTCGCGCAAGTGTTGGAGGACGATGTGGAGTCTATGAATCTTCTTACTGCGATGATCCTGCCACTCCAACGCTGGGGATATCGTCCGGCACTCGCGGGAGCGTTGCTACATTCTGCCCGCATTGCGTTGCGGCGACACCAACACGACGTTGCACTTCGCCGTGCACGTCGTGCACTACATCTCTTTAGTAAGGCGGAGAATCGCCGTGGGTGTGAGCGGACAAGTGCCCTCATCGATGTGGTAGTAGAGGACGACCACGCCGCGCGCTCATACCACGAAAGTCTCAACCACCAAGCTTGCATCAAGTAACGCAGACCAAGAGTAATGATAGTCGTGGTCCTGAGGTCAGGCAGGTACCGTGGTCTGCCTGGCGGTGCGCGGTGCCGGCGCTGTCGATGCTCCTCAGGGTCGATGACTGCTCGCTCGTGCGCGCCCCCGCCGTAATCGAGCACTTGTAACTCATACATACCTTTCCTTTTATTCCGAGGATCACTTCGAGTTAATTTACGAGCATGGTCATGAGAATTGGAATGTCTACGATTACGGAACTCGAAGCCGCAGCGTCTGACGGCCTTGACCTCCAGACCACGGACTTGAGCTAATTCTGAGGCGACCATGCGTCGTAAAAATATTCACAATGAAGCGGTTGCCACGGGAAGAACAAGCAGCTTGTTGTTCTCGCATCGGAATCGGCCGGACCGAGGCACCGAAAGGGCATGGCCTATTGTTCTCGGCGTGGTCCTCGCCCGCAAGCGACCCCACAACCACGCGCTCACGCTTAAGCGCCACAGCCTCAGA
>KV426784.1:611-12544 GCA_001632375.1 Exidia glandulosa HHB12029 | reverse complement strand
TTTGCTGGGGTCTAGACCCCCCCTAGGGCACATGCCTGAGGTGCGTGCGACTTGGCACATTGCTTCAGGACGCGCTCCGGGACGCGCGACGCGTACGGCCGCGGGGGACGCTTCCCCGCCGCCTCCAACGCCTGCCCGACGGCATCGACGAATGCCTTCGGCACCATCGCGCGTGTCTCGAATGCGATGGGCGGGCACTCGCCGGCGTGTGTGAAGCGGCGGTGCATGAAGTTGCCATCGGCCGCGATATGGACGTCGCCCCCGACGTCGAAGCTCCGGCCAGTCGAGGCCAGGGCGAAGCACGCCGGACAGCGCTCGCGGAGATACGGGGACATTGCTGTCACGCCGCCGACGCGCTGCCCAGCGTCGCGCGCAGCGTCCATCCAGATCTTCGTCACCGGGGTCTCGCCCACATCCACGTTTCGCGTATCCGCCTCCCGCACATCGGCGTGGCGCCCCGCGTTCTGTGCCGCGTTGTCTGCCGCGTTGTGCGCCGGGCTGCTCGTCGGCGGCGTAACGAATCGGACGTGACGCGGCGTTGCCGGCACGGATGGCGGTGTTGCGGCGCGCGAGCAGAGCAATGTCCGCCGCTGGACCTCGAGCGCGATGTCGCGCTGCATCACCTCGTACCACTGCAATGCGTACTGGAGGGTGCGCCGATAGCCCTCCTGGATCGGCTGACCATATTTACCACGCATGATGTAACCCCAGTTCCGGTGATGGGCATGAAGCGCACTCGCGAGTGCCTGTGCCGAGTCGCACGCATGTCGCGTCAGGGATACGAGGAGGTCCAGCATCTTGCAATCGTACGCATAGCCGGGCGTGACTGGACCTGAAGGGAATAACCCGGCGTCGACCAGTCGCTCCGGCAGGGGTCTGTGCTCGCACGCGTAAAACGTTTGAATCTCGAACCCTATGGGCACGCGTTAGCACGGGATCGTCGGCGCCATCTGTGCGTGACGTACTGTCCCAGTAGACACATGTTACGCGATGCGCCCGGCGCACACACTCGCATGCCCAGGCTAACGCCGTTGCAGTTTGCCCTGCCCGTGCAAGGAGATAGGCCGCCTGTAAGGACGGCAGGTATCTGTTCCACTTGTCGTACAGGGTAATCTTCACGGCGTTCGGCGGTCCACCAGTACGACGCGTCCTCTTTTCAGGGGCGGGACGGACGTCGTCGGGCGCGAGCGGCGCGTCGTCGAGCTGAATCTGTATATCGTCGCCGCCCTGCGCCCCGCTTGCGGCGGCCTGCGGGGCGGGCCTTTGCGCGCGTGGCTGCTGTGGGGCCGGAGGGATGGCGCTGTCACGGTATCGACCAACGACGGTGTCGTTTGCGTGGGCGCCGCGCGACCCACGCCGTCCCTGCGGTGGAAGCGAATAAGGGCGTGTGAGTGGCGCGAGGTGGTCACGCTTGGGGCGTCGTCGCCTGCGTACAATAGGCTGGATCTGTACAATGGGGTAGTTGGCATTTGGGCTGAACATCGCGGGGTGGGAAAACGGGCGACGTCGGAGTCCGTGTCGGGGTGGAACGGGAAACGCCGTGTCCTCCCCGACGTCCGGACTGCGAACGAACTCTAATCTCCGACGTCGGGGCGGCGCGTCATGGCGTTGTAGTCCCGCGTTGGTTGGGCGCATGTCCAGCAACGTTGCAAACGGACGCGTGACCCCGTGCTGTGTGCGGAGCCGACGCGCCGTCCTAGAACGGAGCGCGGAGAAACCCGACGTGCTGTAAGGAACCAACCGTCAGTGGCTCCATACGTGTTCCCCACCTAGATGAATCTGTTTCCGTCTGCGGATGGCAAGCCGTCACAACGTCAACGGTTGCGATATGTCCCAGACTTCTTTGCCACCGCGAAGAGGTCGCCCGAATGTGTGCCCGCTTCGTCGCTCAGTGGGGTGTTAGTGGCGGAACATACCAACGAGGCGTGCTGCAACGTCGGATCATGAGGCGCTGCTGTGACGCCCACACCGACGCCGTACACGTCGCTCTCCATCCCATTCCTCGGCACCGCTCCAGCGTCATGTTCCTCCGTCGCCCCCTCTACGGCGACGGCGATACGGAATGGCACGCATCGCAGCGCGGTACAGGAACGTTTCCTTCGGTTTACAAACAGGTCTCCGTCTCTGCGTCCTGGCTACGATCACGGTGTCTCTCTGTCTCTGCCTCTGAACCCATAGTTAAACAGCGTACATGAGGTGCAATTGCACTCGGCGCTGGTACTGTGTAGACCGCAAGCGGTGTGCCTTTCCGCTTCCTTCCCAACGTGACCCACAGTCGCGGCGAGGGTGTCTAACATCTGGCGCGGTATGAGGGACCAAGGGGACCTGCCAGAACGCCGCGGTCCCGAGCATTCGTACCGCCAACGCCGCCGCGATCGTCCCCCAACCAGTCCGTATTGCCTAGGCCAGGCGGGGAGCGCCCCCTTATACTTTGGCGTAGATGCGGTGCTGTGCGACGCGGCAGAGGCTGGGAGGGTCTGCATACAGCACACCGGGACATTGCAACAACGCGTTACCGTTTCGCACGTCGTGCCCATCGTCTCAAAACAAATCCTTACCAGCCATGCGCGGCACAGGTCCAGACGTTCCATGCGGGGTGCGATGCGGTTCAGTGTGCCGGGGGTTGGGAACGTCTGACGCACGTATGCGATGCCATAGGTCTTTACCACAGCAAGGCGTTCCCGATCGTTCAGGCGCGTCTCAAAACAAATCCTTAAGGAGTATTCCCCAAATGTTCCCGTGTCGTGCGGTACAGAAGGTATGTCCTGATGAAGGGTATGAGGGAGGAACGTCTGACGCACGTATGCGATGCCAGAGGACGTTACGACAGCAAGGCGTTCCCGATCGGTCAGGCGCGTCTCAAAACAAATCCGTAAGGGGTATTCCACAAACGGTCCCGTGTCGTGCGGTATAGAAGGTATGTGCTGATGAAGGGTATGGGGGAGGAACGTCTGACGCACGTATGCGATGCCATAGGTCTTTACCACAGCAAGGCGTTCCCGATCGTTCAGGCGCGTCTCAAAACAAATCCTTAAGGAGTATTCCCCAAATGTTCCCGTGTCGTGCGGTATAGAAGGTATGTGCTGATGAAGGGTATGGGGGAGGAACGTCTGACGCACGTATGCGATGCCAGAGGACGTTGAGACAGCAAGGCGTTCCCCATCGTTCAGGCGCGTCTCAAAGCGAATCGTTACCGGGTATTCCACGAACGTTCCCGTGTCGTGCTGAATAGACTGTATGTGCTGACTAAGGGTATGAGGGAGGAGATGAGAGGCGCCGCGGCATGACCGCAGCGCTGTGCGTCCGGACGTTGCAGCCCAGACGCGTGATGAGACGATCAGACATTGGAGCGACGCTGGCACCGCGGCGACGTGACGGCGTATGCGGCGTGCATTGCCAAACATATGCGCTGTGCGGGGGTATGGGGGAGAGGATGGGAGGCGTCGCAGCGCGACGGCGGCGCTGACCGTTGGCGAGATGGAAGGAGTCTCTTGTCTTTAGACCGCCACCTCGTCCCGCCACTCACCAACTCACAACGGTCAACCTCAACATGCTTCGAGGCCGTCGGCGGGGGCGACCGGCCCCTCCCCCAGCCCATGAGAGCCGCTCCCGGCCGCCGACGCCGACTCCAACCAGGACGAGACCCGGAAGCGGTCGACTGACATCTCCGAATGGGACCAAAAGTTCATCACCGTCGACCAGGAGATGCTCTTCGAGACTATCCTTGCTGCGAACTACCTCGACACCAAGCCTCTCTTGGACGTCGGCTGCCGACGCGAGATTGAAGCGAGCAAATAGTCGGCCGGCAACGTTGCCGACATATGAGGCGTCGCTAACTCAGACAGTCAGACGTTGCAGCACGCTTCGTCACTGCCATAGCTCAGCACCGCATTGCCGGAGGACCGTATATACATTGGGGAAGGTGTTGCATACGTCGGGAAGTCCCCACGCAACACCCGCGACATGCCGGTGTGAAGTACACAGGGTTTGGCGGCGGTGCATGGGAAAGACCGGTTTCCATTGGGACTCCGCCGTTGCGCGTTCACCCCGTTCCCGCACCAGGTCCGCCACAAGCCGCGTCAACCGCGCCTACGCTCACGCCCGCACGCAGATGAGCGCACGAAGCAGGAAGCAAGGCGGAAAGACGCCCACCACCACCCAAACGACGCGCCGCACGCGTTCAGCGACTAAGGTGCGCAACGTCGGCGCACCTCTCCCACCTGCCGCTGACGCCCAATGCAGGACGAGTCAGCGCCCCAGGCGACACCGCCAATGAGCGACGACCGCGTGCCCGAGGGCCCTGCGCTTTCGCAGGTCGTCGAGGACGACGACGTTGAGGTGCGGGCGCGATCTGACGCGCTGTCGGCGTCTTGCTAATGCGCGCGACAGGATGCAGACGCCAGCCTTGCGGCTGTAGAGGAGCAAGCACTCGTTGAAGCCGTCGCGATGCCCGCGAACGACGGCGCTATCAAGGCCAACGCGGCGGACGACGCAGACGCCGTCGCCGCAGACGCCGCCGCCGCAGACGCCGCCGCCGCAGACGGCGCAGCCGTAGAAGACGCAGCCGTAGACGACGCAGCCGCAGACGACGCAGCTGCAAACGCGGGCGAGGAGGGCGAACAGCTGGTACGCTCATAGGCCTATGCTGCGTTATTCGGCTGACGTTTGGAACAGTCGTGGGAGGACGAGGGCGTCAACCCAAACAAGACGCAGCGCGAGCGGTTCATCCAGAACCTCGTGCATAGGGGCGCACCCCAGGACGTCGTCTGCGAGCTCGAGGACGACAACGATTCGTGGGCGGCGTCAAGGGACGAAGTCGCCGACTCATGGACGCGCCTCTGGCGCGTCCACGCCGTGCTCGCGGGTGGCCCCTCGGCGTTCGTCTGCGACAGAACGCGTGACGAGGTCACTGCGCTCCTGTCCGACATCAGCAAGAACACGGTGGACTACGTCACCGCCGCACGCGCCGCCAAAATCGCTGCACTCTTCATGCCCCAGCCGTGCAAGGTCACGCTCAACCTCGTCCGCCACGCAATGCGCGCCGCATACGACGGCCCCAAGTACCAGGCGCGGGTCGACATAGTGCCCGACATCCGGGCGGCGATGACGATGGCCAGGACGTATCGTCGCTATATCGACGCCTATGTCGTTCGCCGCGAGGAAGACGCCAGCTACGTCTGCAGCTACGTGCCGGCGCCGCAACGCACGCCGGCCAAAAACGACTTCATCGCGCTGAGCGTCGCCGTCCACTCCCTGACGTCCCCGACGTTTCACGGCATCGTGCCCTTCGCGACGGCGTGGGAGCTGGAGAACGATCTCCACGTGCGCGGCAGCGTCGACCCAGACGTCGCGTACGACTGCATGACCCGCATCCACCAGGCCATCAAGTGGGCGAACCTCGGCGCAGACGCCGCGGAAAACGACGAAACGCTGGTCGACCTCGGGAACCCCGAGCCATACACGGCGTGGCGCCTCTGGCGATACGCCGAGACCTGCCTCGACCCCGCCCTCAAGGACAACATCCTGCGCGTCTTGTGCGTCAGCAGGGCCCTCAACATCTTCCTCGAAGTCTGCATCGCGATGCGGACCTCGCCCGCGCGCCGCCAGAAGATCGCCATGGACATGCAGGCGTTGTGGGAGCAGACGACCGACTTCATCAAGCAGTCGCAGAGGCTGAGGGCCAAGGGCGAGTCAACGTTCGCGCAGTCACCTGTGTCGAACGGCCGCGCCGCGCTCACGCGGGAGGTGAACGACCGGTCGTCCCCGTCCGACATCCCTGACGCGGCGCATGTCACCAAGGCCCAGGTACGCCAGCGTCCCCGTCTCTCTCATACACACTCACGCCGTGCAGTTCCGCAAGCTGTTGGAGGAGGCGCCCAACGTCGCCTCACCTCGCGCCCCCACAACCCATGTCTCCGCCTCCACAGGGCTATCGTCGTCGCCTGTCCGCCACAACGCGCCGGCCAACGACAGGCGCGCCGATGCGCCGGCTGACGACGGCCACGACGACGCGCCGGCCGACGACGCGCTCGACGACGTGCTTGCCAAGGAGCTCCGCCGCACAGAGGGGAGCCATGCGCCTGAGGGCGGCGTTGCGGAAGGCAGCGACGCCGGAGAGGACGACCTCGACGCTTTGCTCGAGCGGGAACGCCTGCGCATGGACGCCCCACCCGAGGACGCACAAGTCGCGTCGGTGGACGACGCGATCCTTGCGTTGCTCGAGGACGGCACCGCGACCGAGCCAGGTCTGGACGTTGACGTCGAGGACGTCGCCGCACTCCGCGACGAGGACGAGGCAGCGCGTTACGAGCGCACGACGTATGTGAACGCCCAGGGCGTTCGCTACGAGCGTATCGCGGCCGAGGAGGAACGGCCGCCGCTGACGCTGGATGGGCGTTTCGACGAGATAAAGGCGCTCATGAAGGAGGATTGGACGGGCGTTGACCGTCTTCACCCGCGCGTCATCTCGTTCCTGAGCAAGGTCAACGAGTTCGTCGCCGTACTCGCGGAGCTCCTCGGGAGCATACTGAGCATCGGCCCCGTCGTCGGCAACAGCATCGCACATCGCCTGGGCGTTACGAAGCCCGACATCCCCGCAAAACCTTACAACATCTTCGCGCGCTTCCTCAGCAACGCATCAAAACGTACGTAGACCCGTAGAACCGGACATGCCCCTTCTGACGACCCCGCAGGTTGCGTTATCCGACGGAAATGGGACGACCTGTTCGGCGCGAAGCAGTTGTACAAGGCCGGCGAGATCGGCACGCACTGGACGACGTTCAAGGCGCAGTTCGACACCGCGGACGCGTGCCGCGACTTCCTCACGGCGTACGACCTGGAGCACGCGGCGGGGTCTGAGCCGACCGTTGATGGATGGCGTAAGGCGTTTGACCAAGGCGTTAGGACGGTCGAGCAACTGGTACGCCGTGCTCAACGCCGTCTAGCGCGTACTCACCCTTCCCAGTTCACGTACTTCGAGACCAGTCGCGAGATGCAGGCTATCTGCCTCATCGCGTCCGGACGGCCGGACGTGCGGTACGAAGGACGGGACACCGCGATCGTGTCGACGTCTGGCGTCCGCCACTTCTTCGACGGCAAGACGCACCTCACGCAGGACGAGATGCAGGTGCTATTCAGCACAGAGGCAAAGTAAGTCGCAGCGGAGGACGCCGCCCCGACGTCGCAGCTGACATCGCAACAGGTATGGCGCAGGCTCGGAGTTCGTGCGGCTGCGTCTCGGCGCGCTTGGCCTGGAGCCCGCGGACCAGCCCGTGCACACCGCGAAGGAGGTGGTGGGGACGCATGCGCAGCGCCGCACCGCAGGCCTGCCGGGCAAGGACGCGGCGGACGCGGCGATCACGTTCGATCGACGCTACGGCGGCCTCCCGCTTGACGTTGAGCTCCCGCCCGCGCCGGAGGGCTTCGTCAATGCCCCTACCTGGACGGGAACGCCGTTCCGCTCTGCGCTCATCAACGTCCAGATCCCGGTGAAGAAGTGGCCCAAGCTAGCGACGACGGGCAAGCCGCGTACCATCCCGAACAAGTTCCACTCGCCCTACGCCATCGAGTCCCTCGTCCCGCTCTTCGAAGAACACGGCTTCACCTTCAAGACGAACGCGGTCGATCGCTTCCCGTCCAAGGAGGTCTACAACTTCATGGTGGAGAACCAGCTGGGCGTCGCGAACCTCGACTGGTACGCCGGGTTCTGGTTCGTCGAGGCGCGGCGTGGGACGCCGGACGGCCTCAACGCGCTTGCCAAGCTCGCGATGGCATCCCTGCTTGGCCGCGCCGGGGAGCCGACCGTCCAGGACTCGTTCCGCATCAGGAACGCGCACAAGGTTTTCGAGCGCTTCCCGCAGATGGCCGTCGGGGAGGACGACGTTGTCTGGCCCCTCTTCATCTCGACGCTCATCGCGCCGAACACGCCCAACATCCCGGCCGTCTTCTGGAACACCGCCCGCGTTGTGCTGAACACGCAGACCGTTCTCGGACTCCCCCTCGACCAGCTTGCGGAATGGTTCAAGGTTACGAAGTGGGCAACGGTCGACGTCGCGCTCTACCGGCGCGAGAGCGACCCGCACGCGCCGCACGACGCCGAGCTGGAGGGGCCGCTTAAGCCCGGCGCAACGAAGGGAAAGGCGGCGAAGACGGCGAAGTCCAAGGCGATCGTCGAGTCCGACGTCAGCGACGGCCCCGACGACGACACCGTTGTCGTGAAGCAGGCGAAGCCGCCTGCGAAGCCCCCGGCGAAGAAGGCGGTAGCGCCGCATGGTACACGAGGCAAGGACATCCCGCCCGCCAAGGCGAAGGCGAAGCCGGCCGCGACGAAGACCGCAGCGCCTCACGGCGCAGACGACAACGACGCGCCAGCCGCGAAGGTGCAGGCCAAGACGGCCGCGAAAAAGGCAGCAACGGCGCCGGATGCGGACGCCGCCGCCGTCGCAAAGGCGAAGGGCAAGACGGTCGTGAAGAAGGCGGCCGCGGCGTCGGACTCGGACGACGACGACGACCTTCCCATCGTGAAGGCGAAAGCGCGCCCGGCGCCGAAGAAGGCCGATGCGCCCATCGACCTCAGCAGCGACGACGACGCCCTTCCGGCAGCAAAGGCGAAGGCGAAGGCGACCACGGCAACGAGGACGGGGGAGAAGACGTCGACGAAGCGTGGGCGCGGCGCGACGTCGGGCGAATCGGAAGGCGAGGCGCGCGGGCGGAAGACGCAGCGGACGCGCACAAGCACCGGCGCCGTCAAGGCGTCGGCCTTCAAGGCCGTGCGCGATGACGACGCCGACGACGAGGACTTCGCGCCCGACGACGACAACGAGGGGCCGTCCGCACGCACGCGCTCCAGGTCGCGCTCACGCTCGCGCACGCGCGCGACCAAACGCGGGCTTGCCGCGTCGGACGTCGACAGCGACGCGGCGTTCGAGGTGGGGTTCAACCGCAAGAAGCAGAAGATGACGCAGGTCACGCTCGCGGCGCGTCCGTCTGTCGCGGCCACACCGGCAGCGGTTCGCCCGTCAACCGTTGTGGGTCGTGCGCGTGACTGGCTCCAGAGGTACAAGCCGACCATCGCCTGGCTGAGGGATGCCATCGAGTTCGCGGACGCGTACGACCTCGACCCCAAAACGCGCAAGGCGTATAAGAAGGAGTACGACGACCTCTGCGTCACTGCGGAGCGCCACCGCGGCGACATCGCCCGGCTCGAGCTAAAGGGGGCCGACATGGTGCGCAAGCAGGCCGCGGCGAAGAAGGCGTCGCGCGCATCGACCAGCGCGCCGCCCGACGCGCCCGACGTCGTCGAGGTGGGACACAAGTACGGCTACGTTGTGGAGATCCCCCGCGAGTTCTACGACCAGAAGATCGCGCAGTGCATCGAGATGTGCATCCACTACCGCCAGACCCGCGCTCTCGTGCCCGCCGCCATCGCCAAGGCCGTCCTCGCCTTCGCGGACCGGCTACCGGACGACGCTGAGGGCCCGAACCTCCTCGTCATCACTGCCTACGTCCGCAAGCACACGGAGCGCAAGGCGTAACGTCCCGCGTCCGTCGCGCCGTCCCCAAAAGACCACATGTCGCCCTCCCTTTCCCTCCTCTACCCACTCGCCCCTTGTCTCGCCTCAGTCTCAACATGTAGGGCTGCCGCTGCCGTTTTGTTTCGTTAGGTAGTTTGAATGCAATGCATAGAGTCCCGACACAAGTGCAACGTGTGATCAAAACGAGACGCGCGTACGGCCCAACTCCAGCGCGATGCGCGACGTTGCACGCGACGTTGATGGGGCGCGGCGTCATGCCTGTGTCTCATCCACCGCTCTGTCACCGACGTCGTCCACAACGAGCCTCGTGCCCAACGTCGTGCCGAACGTCGGGGCATACGCGCCCGTGTGCGACGATACCTACTCGAATAAGCAGGGTATTGTCCGGATTACGTTGCACCTCCTGCACATCCGGGCACGGTGCCGGTGCGGCGCCGGCCAGGGTATGTTACCCAGATGGAGCGCGAGATGTGCTCGTAGCCCAACGTTTCCCGCGACGCTCTCCCGACGTCGCGCCCAACGCCGCGACGTTCCCCTGGCCACCTCGATCGCGTCCACGGTCGTGTGCGACGATACCTACCCGATTAAGGAGGGTATTGTCCGGATTACGTTGCACCTCCTGCACATACGGGCACGGGGCCACCGCGGCCTGCGAATGTCACCTTCACGGCCCTCTTTCTTCTCCAACGTCTCAAGACGCGTTCCTCGCTGTTCGCCGCTCTTCTGGCCACCGAGTATTTATCTCCGCCTTCATGATCCCGTCCCCATTCGAACAAGCCTTGCTTCGCCGTCGGCCAAGGTATGATTCCCAGATGGAGCGCGAGATGTTCCCGTATCCCCCAGACGTCGCGCCGCGACGTCGCGCCCAACGTCGACGTCGCACGCGACGTTGCCGTGCTACGTCCCCTGTGTCACCGTCACCGCTCCGTGTCTCCTCGAGCGCTTGAAGACTCGCTTTCCCGCCACCCGCGGCTCGTCTGTCCAGAGACTATTTATCTCCGCGTTCATGATCACGTCCAAGGTCGTATCCCCTTGACGTCGCGCCCAGCAACGTCGCGCCCCGACGTCGTGTCTAACGTCGTGCCCAACGTCGCGGCCGACGTGTTGTTGACACATGCCGTTGTCACATCCACCTCCTTCTCCAGCGCTTGAAGACTCGCTTTCCCGCCGCCAGCGGCTCGTCTGTCCAGAGCCTATTTATCTCCGCGTTCATGATCACGTCCAGGGTCGTATCTCCTCGACGTCGCGCCCAACAACCCTCGCTTTCCCGCCACCCGCGGCCCTTCTTTCCAGAGACTATTTATCTCCGCGTTCATGATCGCGTCCAAGGTCGTGGGCGATAGACCGGATGGAGCGCGGAGTGTGCTCGTATCTCCCCGACGTCGCGCCCGGCAACGTCGCGCCCCGACGTCGTGTCTAACGTCGTGCCCAACGTCGGGGCCGACGTGTTGTTCACACATGCCGTTGTCACATCCACCTCCTTCTCCAGCGCTTGAAGACTCGCTTTCCCGCCGCCAGCGGCTCGTCTGTCCAGAGACTATTTATCTCCGCGTTCATGATCACGTCCAAGGTCGTTTCTCCTCGACGTCGCGCCCAACGTCGTGCCCAACGTCGTGCCCAACGTCGCGCCCAACGTCGCGCCCAACGTCGCGCCCAACGTCGCGGCCGACGTGTCTTTGACACCTGCCTTTGAGACGTCCACGGCTCTCTCCCTTCTCCAGCGCTTGAACCCTCGCTTTCCCGCCACCCGCGGCTCTTCTGTCCAGAGACTATTTATCTCCGCGTTCATGATCGCGTCCAAGGTCCGCGCCCTGCGTATGTTACCCAGATGCAGCGCGAGATGTGCTGGTATCTCGAGTGGAAGCTCAACATCCATCCCACGGCGTCGCGCCCAGCGTCGCCCGTCCGCCGTCCCTGCTTGGAGACGGATAGTCTGCAGAGGGTGGCGGAGTCTGAAATTTTAATCAAAACCGAGAACTATCGAGCTCATGCTTTCCATGTGACCCGAGGACTCAATAGATGTTAGCGGAGTTTGAATATTTTTGAAATATCAAAGACTATGGTAATGACAACTTTCAGCGCGTTGCGGATCGCTTTCTTCAAGGCAACGGAATGCTAGGACCCCGCGTTTCGGCAGCGACGGGGAGGTAGCATCCCGCGTTTCGGCAGCGACGGGGAGGTAGCTTCCTGCGTTTAGGCAGCGACGGGAGGATAGCACCCCGCGTTTCGGCAGCGACAGGGAGGTAGCTTCCCGCGTTTAGGCAGCGACGGGGAGGTAGCACCCCGCGTATCGGCAGCGACGGGGAGGTAGCTTCCCGCGTTTAGGCAGCGACGGGAAGGTAGCACCCCGCGTTTCGGCAGCGACGGGGAGGTAGCTTCCCGCGTTTAGGCAGCGACGGG
>KV426783.1:0-12708 GCA_001632375.1 Exidia glandulosa HHB12029 | reverse complement strand
AACTCTATAAACGAAGTGTGAGGCATGACGAGGAATGTACATGACGAGTCATACCTATAAACGAAGTGGACAGAACTAGAGTACCGGAGCTAGCCGTAGCGGTAACTATACAGCATCGGACATAGCCGTGTCTCATGACAATTATGTGCGTACTGCGTACGTCTGGCTCTACTCCATGCGACTAAAACTGAAAAACCTGCGCGTTGTCAGCGATGAGCAGAAGTAGGCAACGACGTTACCAAGGAAAGGAAAGCGGCGGCGTCATCATTCTTCGATGTATTCGTCGGGGAGCGGATAAAACGGCTCCCAGTCGGCGAGGCTCTGCCGCGAGAGGCAGAATGGGCACTCGCATGCAGAGCGTTCCGCGTTTATGCCAGGTGTCAGTCAGCAAGGAACGTCTCTGTCTGCACGAACTCTGCGCGGCCTTGCGAGCCGTAGGATTGTGCGCCGGCGAGGCCTGGCAAGACGTATGACACCGCGCCGTACTCGTGTATCAAAGCGGCAGCGAGCAGAGGCCGCGCCTCTGCATTGGCGCTGGAGGCGCAGGCGCGGCTGCCCACGGCGCGATACAGCCTTCTGAACATGACGCTCGCGACGGCGGCGACGGCGACGACGGCGAGGAAGGCGCTCATCGCGACCATGATGACGACGCACGTCAGGAATGCAGACGCGGCTGGCTTCGCGATATTCGCGGCGTGCGTAAACGCGCTCTTAGCGATGGCGGGCATCGTATATGGGTTATACAAGCGTAGCCTCGGCGATGGCGAGAGGGCAAGAGTGGAGGAATCTTCGGACACTCCCGCGCGCCGTGTTATGGACCCAGCAGCTTCCGATATCCGCTCTCGTCGATCCTTCCGCTCTTGGGGCTCCGTACCGGCGGCATGGTCGCCTGCCACGACGACAATATCGACGTTGCTCGCCAAAGTCGAAGCGCCGCGTCGCGACGTCGCACAACTTGAAGTCCAGCGCGTGCAGCATCGTCCCCTTTTCAGCATGTGAAGGGCGCTCTCGTCGTCCTCCTGCCCGCCGTACACTTCGACCTGGGCTGTACGCCCGTGTCGCTCTCTTTGCGGTTACCACGTTGATCATGATGAGCGGGTCTGTATATCTATATGCATCAAGAACTGTACCATACTGACGGCCATTCGAATCGTTTATAACTAGTCACAAAGAATCTCCGTTTCCCGGGAGGCGACAGCCCTACACAGAGCGCAAGTTTCCATGGCTCCAAGGTCAGAGTTTCCAACTGTCGTAGTTGTCGGATAAGTTGAGCGAGGGACGGCTTCAAGTTCACGATAGTGTCTTGTCTGCACATTTGGACGAGAGCGTCGCGAAACGCCAATGTCTTGATATTTGGGAAGCAGCCACACACGTGCGGTAACATCATCCGTTGCAGGGAGAGGAGCTGCGTTGCAGGAGTTACAGGTAAGCTAAAGTTGAAAAAACGGCCGTCGAGTACTAGTGGTTAAAGCTTACCAGCGCATTTGGACCGTCTCCATCGTCCAGATCTACGACCAGCGTGTGTACTTGCTGGAGCTCTTGGTACGATGCCGTCAAGCCTGGTCCCAGAGCGTCAGTCATTGCCATGAATGCCTTGCGCGACATTGTCAGGCTTTGGAAGACGACTCCACAACGATACAGTCGCGAGATGTGGTCAAATGTAGGTGGCATCATGTTGCAGCCGAATGCGATTCGAGTGACGTTGGTCGACTGTTGGAGGAACGCAAGCGGTTCGGAGAAGCAGAGTAAGGAGTGGTTCCATGCAGAACCGCCGAGCAGACTGATGAGTGGTACCCTTAGTCGAGGATTCAGAAAGCAGGGAACACCGAGAGCTGCGTCATGCGTTGCCCTGGGACGGGCGAGGATAGCTTCAGTATACCACAGATAGCTGCCTTCCGGACGGTCAAATGCTAGACGCTCGAGAGACGGGGGCAGGTCGGCAAATACGCGCCAAGGGATTGCAGCACGCAGTAGCCTCTCCGGAAGGACAAGTGTACGCAGACTCCGCATGTAAGGAAGCAGGTTGTGTCGTAAACGTGACAGTAATCCTTCATGTCGGCTCCACTGGGACCAGATGCCGAGCGCGTGAGATTCGAGCCAGCATAAGTCGAAGTGTCCGCTTGTAGGCCAGAAGTCAGCCGCCGACTCGGAGTCCAGTATGAAAGTCAACTGCTCGAAGGTCAAACGTCGAGGAAGAATGACCTTGTACCAGAGCAGAGGACCAAGGTACCAATAGAACTCTCTACAGACGCACATCAGACAGATGATCTCACTCCGTGAGAGGGACGAGGCAATTTCTCTGACGAGTTCCACGGGTAGTCGAAGGCAAGGGGCAGAGAGTTGAGGCTGCCAGAAGCCGATACGACGCAAGACGACGCTACGCTTAAGCCACGATAAGTATGAGCTTGTTTCTGATCGCCTCTAGGAACTGGAAGTTGAACACGCACCGTGCGTTTAGAGGGAACCATTAATGCTGATGCAGGATGCATGCCGACCAGCGGTTGGACGGGGTCTGGCGACGAGGAGAAGTTCATGTCGATGAAGGAAGAGGGAAGTGGCAAGTGGTAACAGCGGCTGCGCTACCAGCTGGAAACGTGCCCTTTTGTACCCGGGAAGTACAACAGTGCCATTGTAACCCGGAAATGAAGTATTAGAGCGCCGACTAACACCGGTCAGACGAGAATAGACAATCCATTTGACACGGCGATAAGCGCTCGACGCGATTGAGACTCGGAAGTTCTTGAACCGAACAGGGGGATGGAGAGATATGTATGCGCACACTCGGACAGAGTTGTGCAAGGAGAAATATAATACGCGCTCGGCCGGTTTGTCTACGACGTAGTTGAGAAAGACACGTTGAGCGGAGCTCACATTCTAAGTTGCTCGAAATTTCGAGCCTGAGCAGGTGGTAATCGCGGGGCTGCATTCGGAATCTTCGTAGTCATGCACGAGAAGAATTACACACCCCGGAATTCAGTACCAGGCTGGAGCAGTTGAAGCATGCGCAATACCGTCCTTTGAGACGCTGCGCTGACCACCGGAGCTGACCTTCGTCACGACACGGAGTCGTGCTATACTCGTTACGCTATACACAGCACGTGTTGGAGCCTGCGGGGAGTACTTGGTGCTGGTTCGCAGTCGCGAGTATTGACTTACGAAGGGATGACGTTCCCGCGTCGTCATCCGAGGTCCTTCGGCGCGCGCATCGTCGACGATTCTTGACTCCATGCGGAACGTCGCCATCTGCTGCCCTTTCCCGTTCGCGTTGCAATGTCAGTTTTCCGGTGCAGCGTCGGCACGTCAGCGGCCAGGAACGGGATCTCGGCCAGCCTGGAACGTGCAAGTGGCGAGCGAGTTTGTAGAGTGCTGTTCCAGGTTCCTGGTCGCAGAGAAGGGCAAGCGCCGCGTTGCGGCAGTCAATCGCGCGAGAAATGAGAGCGAAAAGGCGACGTGAGAGTCAAGGATGGTGCAACGATCTGATAAGCTGTCCGCTGTCCGCGGCTAGACGGGTGCAAGCAAGACGATTGTGGCAGATCCGCCGTCGGCGAACGAGGATCTGGACAACTTACGGACCGGACTCCGAGCGGCCGAAGCGTGTTGTTCTTCCGGCGCGTGCCGGTTGCCGTAAGTGGGGTGAGTGGCAAGGATTCCGAACGAGCAGCGAGGATCCGGGGAGTAGTGTGCGCAGAGAGAGGATAATTGAGGGCTGTGAGGAGAAAGGAACGGCAGGGGCTGTGGACGTTGTTTGATCTGCCGCGGAAAAGCGCGCCGCGGGCGAAACGAACCCCTGGCGCGTTCAGGCAAGGGGGCGTGCAGCATGCGCTAAAATGGAAGAGCGGGCTAGGTGGTGGAGGGAACGCGGGTGGCACGGATGTGGTGGCGGAACAGAAGGACGAGAAAAGAAGGGACCACGCGGCGGAAGCAAAAGCGCAGTGCAGTGCAGGCCGATGCCGGGAAATTGGAAGTCCGCTTTGTTTTCCCACCCACGCACGCTCGTCCGACTTCCACACGCCGCACACCGCCCACGACACCCGCCGCGCCCTCTTGACTCTGCTTTAGATCCATCCCGCTATCGGACCAGCTCCTGGTACGCCCGAACGGGGAGCGTGTGGACGAGATAGTTTCGTAGTGGGTGTTTCGCCCGTTCAGGAGCATCTAATATTCTGACGGGCAGCAGAAAGACTCGCTTGGGCCAGTTTTCGCGTAATCCGTGCGTTCTGAGTCGTCGTGAAGGTTTTGGGGCTGACTGGTTGTCGGGTGAAAGTCATTGTCTGTGGACGGTCGGAGATTGGATGAGCGACCACCCCGCTTCCTCACCGCCAGTCGCGTCCACCAGCAGGTCCGCAACGTCCGCGCACTCACCCGCTCGTAACTTTTGCTAACGCCGTTAATAGGGTTGCCCAGCTGCCCGATGTGGTCACGACGCCGACCAAGCTCCCGCTTCCAGGCCAGAGCCATGCGGGCGACGCGGACGACAGCCAGGGCCAGATGATGATGTTCGTGCTCGACGAGGAGACTGCCAACGCGCAGCACGTCTCGGACGGCGACGTCGACGGCCAGATGGGCGTCATTGATCCTGCGTGCGTAGAGCTGGGTGTTGTTCCGTGCTCATACTCATCATGAACCAGCGACGATATGGACCAAGACGGCTCCGGCGGACAGAACTCGCCCAAGGACGGCCGCAAGAAACCTGGTCGACTTGCCGGTCAGCCAACCAACTCCAGAAGGTTCGTCGCCGTCTCGAGCGCGTAGGATCGTTGCTGACCTGCACGTGATCGCACGCCCCTACCCACACCCCTCTCGGAACGTCACTGCTATGCATCCTAACTTCATTTACCACGCACATTTCCCTTGCAACCGCGTCTTGGTCGTTACTCTACCCGCGCGTACAGAAAAGAGCACACGTTCTGGATGTGCGGTTACACCGACGGCGGTCACGAGTACAAGCTCGTCTGCGGCCAGCTCTTCAACCACCAGAGCAACGTCTACCACCACATCAACAAGATCCACAAGGAATTCTCGGACGTCGGCCGTCTCGTGAGCATGCTCGATCTGCGCATCACGGATACCTTCAAATGTCCCGGCTGTCGACGAGAGTGCGTCTCTCGCCAGTCCACATCGCGCAATCGTTAACTCTCGAACTAGATTCGGCCGCGAAGATTCTTGCCGTCAACACCAGCGCAGCACGAACCATAATCGCGGCTGGTTGGGTCCTGTGCCCATCAAACCGCACCAGCGTACACCGAGCGGCAATATCGCCAACACTCCCGCTACCACGCCCGTCCCGCCCATCCTCCAAAAATGGCTCTGTGCCTTCAAGGGCCACGGACCGGAAGAGGACGAGTCAGCGCCCGAGTGCGGGGAGCTCGTCATGCAGTCGCTTGGACATCTTCGCGCGGCGCATGGAGTACGACATGCGAGTAATAGTTATGGGCGGTATGTGGATATGAAGGTGCACGAGAGCTTTCGGTGTGCGCATTGTCCGTGCGAGTGCGTCCCTTTCCTCGTTCTTCCTGCTCTGGCTGATGCGCGACGTAGGTTTATTTCACGCGACGCGACGCTCCATCACGCGCATGTGCATGCCAAAGAGGGCTTGGACCCTGCTAGGGAGCCCACCGCGCTTGGCATCGCAGGGAAGGGAGGTTCTGAGGGAGGCTCCAATGCTGGAGATCGGCGTCCGGGTTCGCAGTTGCCCAGTAACGTGCCGTATCCGGACTACGATTGGCAGACGATTCCGCCGACGAGGTGGCCGTGTATCGTGCGGAACCGTGAGTACTGTCGTTGCGTATCGAATGTCGGTTTGCTGACTTGGACGCGCAGCGACCGGGTGGCCGCGTACGACTGAGGAGTATCGTCCCCGTTCGCCCCCGATTCTTCCATTCCTTGTGCGCGAGGGCACAACGGACGAACATGTTGATCGGATGGACGAGGTGTCGCGACGTACGCCTCCGCCTACGCGTCCGAACTTGCCGCCCGGTTCGCATCCACCGCCGCGCCATGCACCTACAGCGCGCAGCGTCGCACACGCGCCACAGCATGCATCGTACCCTCCTCATCCACCACCGCCCGGCGCCCACGCACACCATCATCCTCCCCCTCACGGGCATCCGCATTTCTTCCCCGGCCCGCCACCGCCTGGTTTCCCACCACCGTTCCCTCCACCGTTCCCAGCGCACATGGCGCATTTCGCAGGAGTGGCGAATATGATGCCGCCGCCGCCTCCGGGATATATGATGCCGCCTCCAGGATATTACCCCGGTCCTCCGCCGCCGCCGCCTGGTACGCGTTCGCGGGCACCGAGTCGACCTGCTGCTGCGCCTACGAATCGTGCGGCGAGACATGCACCGTATCCGAGTCCGTACGCACACCATGCCCATGCGCATACCCATCCCCAGCACCACCACCAGATGATGGGGTATCCGCCGCCGGGACCGGGTTATCCGACGCAGAGCGCGTATCCGAGTCAACCTGCGTACCCTCCGCCGCCGCCGCCTCCTGCGCACGCACACCGACCGCCTGTAGCTGGACCAAGTGGAAGTGGGAGTGGAAGTGGAAGTCGAGCTCCTCCTAAGCGGCCTGCGTCTGCGGAGAAGGGCAAGGAGAGCGAGGCGTTTGTGCCTGCGTTGCCTGCTGCGATTCCGCCTGTGGGTATGCTCATTGACGAGGCGACGCCTGCGCCCGCGCCCGCTGCCGAGAAGAAGCAGGGTACGGGCACGGGTGCGAAGGGCAAGGAGAAGGAGAAGCCGAAAGGGAAGGAGAAGGAGAAAGCGATACCGACAGCGAAGGGGACGGGGAAGGCACTGACGAAGGGAAAGGAGAAAGTGAAGGAGAAGACCCCCATGCCCGCGCCCGCGCCGAAAGTCAAGCCTCCTCCCGCGCCCGCGCCTCGAACTGCGATGCCTCTGGGTGACGAGGACGGGGACGGCGAGTACGAGAGCGAGGAGGGTAACGACGAGTATCCGTACCCCCACCCGGATCTGCTTGCTAACGGGCACGGGAACGTGAAGGGGAATGGGAATGCACACGACGAGGCCGAGGTCGACGAACTTATGCTCGATGTGGACGGCGAGAGCGCGGATGCGGATGGGGAGGTGGACTCTGAGGCGATGAGCTGACTTGACGACTGACTTGGTTTCTTTCATCTTGGGGGGTTGGCGCTTTGTATCATGCATGCTCTCTCACGAACTTCTCTCCTCACTCCACGCCATTTATTCTTGCGCAATCTTTTTGTACCGATATATCGTTCCTTGTCTACCTACCTAGTTCATAGTTTGCTGCGCGGGCTGGGGTTCAATGCAGACACGCTGATGGATCCTGCCCACAACAACCCGAGTCGGAGAGCTCCGATTTCTTTCTTGTCTTTGACCACACCGTGTCGACTCCATTTCGTCGTCTTAACCACATGCACGTAGGACTATGCGTGTTGTTTGTGAGGACGCAGCGAACGTAGCGCTGCTCTACAGGGGTACAACCGCGTTTCCTTGCCATTGCGCGCGCGCGCTCGGACTCCCGCGTCTTCGACTTCGTCAAGTCCACCGCGACAAAGTTGCCCCTTTTGTCCTGCGACTCGACAGTGTCCGACGTCCGCGGCGTTCTGCAGAGCTTCCTAGTTCTGCGTCACTGTCATGAGGTCTCCCGGTCCGGCTCGCCGTCGCACTGGGCCCAAACTTGGTACATATAGCAGCCCTCACGGCAGGCGGCTCTCCGCGTTCCTCTGCTCGCTCTCCAAATGCCGCTGCAAGTCGTACACCCTCTCCTGAACGCCCTGCGCGCGACCAAGCCCGCGTTCGGCGCGTGGCTCACGATTCCCTCGCCTGCTATCTCGCGCGCCGTCGCGCTTGCGCACCCTGCCATCTCCTGGGTCGCCTTCGACGCCGAGCACGGTCTCTTCGGTCTCGGTGGACCCGCGCTGCACGAGAGTCTTACGGGCCTGTCTGCGCTGCCGGGCGGCGGGCCGTCAGCCGTCGTGCGCATCCCCGCGACGGCGGATAGCGACGCGGTGCAGTGGCAGGTCAAGCTCGCGCTCGATGCCGGCGCGCGCGGCGTGCTCGTTCCCATGTGTCCCGATGCGGCGGCCGCGAAGCGTGTCGCTGCTGCTGCGCGTTTCCCGCCTGTTGGTGTCCGCGGACTCGGCAGTCCTGTCGCGCATACGCTGTGGGGCGAGGGCGCGACGATGAAGGATTATCTTGGCGGCGCGAACGATAGTGTCGTTGTGATGGTGCAGATCGAGACTGTGCAGGGTATGCAGAATGTCGAGGAGATCGCTGCAGTTGACGGCGTTGGTGCGTGTCTTGCTAATCCGCAATTAGTGCGACGCTGATAGTTACACTCAGACGTGTTGTTCATCGGTCCTTTCGACTTAAGCATCGCGCATGGCTTCCCACCGCCTTCGCCAGACCCGGTCCCGGAAGTTGAGGTGCTCATCCATAAAATCAAGGACGCCGCGCACAAGCACGGCAAGAAATGGTACGTACAACTCATCCGCTACTCTCCGTCGCAAACCTATCATTACATTCTAGCGCATTCTTCTGTACCTCGGGCGAACAGGCTGCCAAGCGCGCTACGGAAGGCTTTGACATGGTAAGCTGCTTGTCCGCATCCAACGCTGTCAACCATCACAACATACTCAACCTCCCGTGCCACTAGATAAACGTGACTAACGACGTAGGCTCTCTGACGGACGGTATTACGCGTCATTTCACTGCTGCATCTGGCCTCAGCCCGGATGCTGAGGCTGCGAAAGTGCGATACTGAATTTCCGATATGTGTACTTCTACTCGTGTATTACACATTTGTTTTCCTTCATTTGCAGTACGTCCCTGCGTCTCATATTGTGTCACCAGCCCACGTCTAAGCCGACTCACGTCACACAAAGATCACCCTCAACGAGGAGACTGTACATCACTGCCCCACCCAACTCAGTCCCATCTTCACCAAGGCTCGTAACCATGAATGTTTACTGTCCGCCTTTGCGGGAGCTAACACACAGGCTCGGTAAAGTGCGGAAGGGAATTCGTATTGTTCAGGGAGTCGTACAGGGTCTTTATATACTGTTCCCAGAGTTTCCTAATTGAGATCTGTTCTGAGACAATCCGTCATTTGTATGTCAGGGTTTGGAGTGTGGCATGAGAGTAAGTGGGACTTGTACTATCCCAGTACACAAGAGCTTTGGTTTGAGATGGGCCTTGCACATGGAGTTCGTGGACGGACCATTGGCGTGGGAAACGGCAGTTCCCACACAACCCCCTCGTTAAGCATTTGTTCCATCAAATGCAGCGCTCAGGTAAAGTACAAAGCTAGTAACACATTAGTAGAAGAACAGCTTTCAATGTCTGTTACTGATCAGCCAAATGTGTGCGCGCTTGCTCAACCGCATTTTGTTCAAATGTTGCGCGCAGCGCAGAGTCACGCACCCAAATCGAAAACCCTTGAGCTTGTGGTATGTGTGCTTGGAGATTGACTCATGGACCACCACATGTCTGGCTTCGAGGACATGGTTGATGTTGCGGGGCACGAGCGTGTGGCGGCTCTTGTTATCGAAGAACTCGACGTGCAACATGTTGTAGGGGATCATCGCCTCATTTTCGACGAACCAGGACAGTCCAAGTATGAGATCCCAGTTGCAGCGGATGTTCAAGATGAATGCAAAGCAGTAGATCACCGTGCAGGCCAGCGTTGTGAAGAAGTGCATGATGCTGTACATTTACAGCTGTCCGGCACCGGTGACCAGGAGTGGCAACACAGTAGCTCCCATAGCCGTTGCATACGAGAGAGTGATGAAGTTCAAAGAAGCGCCAGTGTCAAAGAGAACACGGCCCCAGTGATCACAATTGGTGTTTACAGGATAGTGTTGTGGCCAGCAGGGTGCGGGAGCACCCAGAGCGGAACACCCGTGGCTCGCACAACCATCTACCCGCTCTTGTTGCGGCCAGCCGTATAAGACCTATATGGATAATCCGCGGGAGAGAACCATCCGCGACTCACTACACCTAGAGACCCACACGGGACGCAGCCAGCGGCGCTGAGGTGGCAGAGAGGCACCACCTAACCTGCTGGAGGCGTCCGTGTGGTACCGCGGGGCAAAACGGGACGCCGACCGTCACCCCGAGGCAATGAGTCAAGACCTGCTACAAAGGGGACTCGCCAAGTCGACCCTCAGTCTGTATCCCCACGTCTCTAGGCGGACCCGAGGCAAGTCGTGAGTAGTCGTGCCCGTGAGGGCGACGCCTGGTCAACACCCGTCCGAGGTGCGAGAGGGGATTCTCGAATGCAACCGTATAGAGGGGGTTGAGAATGCAAAGACTAGGGTACATAGCCACACGGAGCCGAGCTTATATATGGTCCGTCTCAAGTATCTCCCGAGGTTCCCGCCTCTACTCTTGTTGTAGAGCGCGCTCGTAGTCAGTCTGGGTGTCGTTGTTGATGCCTTTGCCTTATCCGAACGCCTGGCAGTCGTGAGACTTCTCGGTGGGGGTTCGGGGCAAATCTCGGTACCCCGAGGTGTGTGCCGAAAGGGATCATTGAGGAGCCGACCGGATCCGCAATCGTCTCTGGGCCTTTCATAGGTTGTACTCATGAGACGAGACCCGTGGTGCTGTGGGAAAAGGGGGTCTCGGCGGAACAGCACTCTCAGGAGGCCATCCAGCTTGAACTGACCGCGACGGGGTCAGTGCTGGTGTGTATAGGCACTGAGAGGGCGGCAAGCTCAGAGGTCCAAATCCGGACCGAGTTCGAGCTCGACACTCCACGCATACACGGGGTGCTCGCTGCCAACCCCAAAGCGTAGAAGCATAATAGAATGGGAGCCCAGGACAACCGGTGTGCGAAGATATGCGCACTGAGGTCGCGCGCACGCTGGAGGAACACCCAAGGTGTGGAGAGTGTGAAGAACACAGAACCTGGGGCTTTAGACAGTCACGGAACTGGGGCTGAAGCATCCGGGGCTCGTGAAATCATACTGCGGATATGAGGCATCAAGAACATTCAGCTGGGGACCTGGCGTGGAGCTGTTCCTGTTCCTGGGTTGCATGTCACCCATGTTGTCGAGCCCATACGTGAAGTGACCATTCAAGAGCTTGTTGGCGTCAGCAACACATTGATTGGGTCCAGAGGCGATGCGGCATATGACGTGTCAGGTGGATAGTCAAAGTAATACGGCCATCCCGCATGGATGCAAGCATAAGGAAGGACACAGTGGAACGTGCAGTCTGCACCCTCATTGTAACACGATGCAAATTCAGTGTTCATAGTGATGGTGCCCCGGTTGTTCCACAGCGGTGCATCCAGGCTCCATGCGTGCTCCACTGACACTGTCCAGGCTTAAGATGATGATCAGTACCTCCAAGAACCAGCTCAACAACACGGGCGAGGGCTTGCCTTTCAATGAGGAGTCGGGGAAGCTCCCAGACGAGCATCTGCACCAAAATCTCTACGGTGTGCCAGGAACAGTTGTCTTCACGTTATCTCCTATTGACCAGATCCGCAGAGAGCGACTTTCCGTGGTACTATTGTGTCCGCAACTTGCTTGTGAAGTGTCCTATCTACGACCTCAGTGCTGTTGCCAACAGCGCCACCCCTCTTGACTTCAGCTGCCTTGTAGCTAAGGCTGACTTCCCGTACGCAATGGGATTCTTGGCCGCCCCCTTCTTCCTTTCCTCCAAGGTCGCTCGATGCAGCAATACCTACCGTTGGCCATCCGCTGCCCCGGGTCCACTCCTTGTCGCGAGCCCTGCCGCCTCATAGCAACATGGAGCAAAATAGACAGGGGCGACGGAGAGCATGTCGCAGCCAAGGTACGGAGTGCCACACCGCGCGTTCGTGCTGTGTCTGACCAGAACATAGTGCCTCGACCATGGCGTTGTCGCGTACATCCTCGCTGATCAGCCTAGAATGCACTCAGCAAGAAAATCGACCTCGGACACGCTATACCTCAACTATGCACTTCACAGAAACCCACATACATCGACCTATACATTGCTCGAGTACACTCCTTCGTTCAAGGGATGTGTTGCAGTTGGTATACTGGGTTGCAGGTGGCTATATGCTACTACAATATTTGAGAAACCGATGAATAGCACCGGAACCATCACTCGTAGCAGCACATGCGTGCTACCGCTGGATTCAGCTCGTCAATACGCTTCAGATGATATGTTGGACGACTCTTGCTATAGGCTGAGCAGGCTGTATGCACCGATATTCGACAAACCACTGAATATCTCCGGAACCGCGACCCGTAGCAACGAACGGACAACGCCATCGGATTCGCACTGCCAAAACGCCGCGGAAGATGTGTTGAACGATCCTTGGAGCAGCATGGGCGGTTCGGAAATGCGTTGGATAGCCGCAGCAGCGGACGGAGCACTGAAGCCGAACCGGCTTGAATCCAGTCCCGTACGCAGCACCATCGTGATTGCTGAGGTCGGAAGCCCCTCCGTGCCGGTCGACAGGACTACCGGGCGCCGGAATGGCTCGGGGCAATCGAATCATTGAGATATCGTACCACAGCAATCCCGTGCCTTTTCCTCGGCCGCCGAGGCTCGATTCCGTGGGAAACTCGGTCTTTCCGCAGTCCGGGAAAGTAACGGAAGCTCCGGGGGGCCCGGTTTCGACCCTCGGAAGCCCCGGGTTGCTTAGGAACAGGCTGTGCAATATCCAATTTCGTCCCATCACCACATGGTCCGCAGCAAATCAATGAAATTAGAACCCTCC
>KV426782.1:0-12808 GCA_001632375.1 Exidia glandulosa HHB12029 | reverse complement strand
TGGCGCTGACAACTGACATGGGCGCTCAC
This sequence comes from Exidia glandulosa HHB12029, assembly GCA_001632375.1. NCBI lineage: Eukaryota > Fungi > Basidiomycota > Agaricomycetes > Auriculariales > Exidiaceae > Exidia > Exidia glandulosa. Next base: position 12,779 of record KV426782.1, on the reverse strand, counting down.
TGAGTTTAGAGTGTCATCCCTATTACCCTAAGGGGTAAGAACCTCGGATCCTGTCCTTTGGATCATTCAGAGCGAGGTATCCCGACCACGAGAGGACTCACTGCATGTGCCGTATGTACCTGTAAGTACGTCTGCTGCTTTCGCTGGCAATCTCCACGTGCGGAGCGCACATCACGCGGCGCCTGACAGCTGTGTGCCGCGCCGATCAGTTCTGCGGGGTTTGGCGCTTTGAACATAGACGTGAAGTGAGGGTGCGAGAGAAGGCAAGTCGTTGCTGTGTTTGACCCGGATTCTGGGGACCGTATAAATACCTTCAGCACAATTCGCTCAATCCTCAAAAGCCTTCGCCTCGCCTCGCTTCGTTTCGTCCCCGCCTCTTCTCGATACGTTGCAAAAAATGTTCCAGTCTCTCACTCTTCTCGCGCTCGCTGCCGTCGTCTCTGCGCAGACCGTTTGGGACGTGAGTCCATATCGAGACTCGAGCTCTTGCGTCCGGTATGGCTGACATTGCGGACGTCAGGTCACCGTCGGTGGTGCGAAGGCTGGATTTACCTTCTCGCCGTCGTCTACCACGGCTAAGAACGGCGACATCGTCAGATTCACCTTCGCTGGCCCGTACGTACCAGCCTCTCTCATCGTCGGCGCAGCTGACATTGCTCTCGCGTGTAGGATGGGTAACCACACTGTAACTCAGTCGACTTTCGCTGCCCCTTGCACGGCTGTGGACGGAGGCTTCGACTCTGGCTATGCGCCAGTCGGTCTGCCCGCTGGAACTACCACCACTTCGCAGGAGTGGAACGTGACCATCACCGACGAGACGAAGCGTGAGCCTTTTCTTTCCGCAAGTCGTATGATGGTAGTATACTGAACTCCGCTACAGCCATCTGGTTCTACTGCAAGCAGGCTCTCCCAAGCCCGCACTGTCTCATGGGCATGGTTGGCGCGATCAACCCTCCCCCGACCGGAAACACCATCGACAAATTCATCACCGCCGCGAAGGCTGTCACCCCCTTCCCTCCTGTACGTCACGGTCTCAATGCCAACTTGAAGCGATCCATGCTAAACACTAACTTCTCATTACAGCAATCCGCAGGCACTGGTCCCGGTATTGCCGCCACGACGTCCGGAAAGCCGACCGCCCTGACCTCGTCGTCCTCTGACACTGCGTCGGGCACTGATTCCGCGACGGGCACCAACACCGCGAGCGGCAGTGGCACATCTCCCTCCAACACTGGCGCCCCCGGTGGCGCTGCGTTCGCTCAGACGGCGACGTCCGGTGGAGCCGTCGCAGCTGCCGTCCTTGCTGGTGTTGCCGCGTTCATGCTCTAAGCGCGATATGTTCTGATCGAGTAGCACGAAAGTAAAGTAGTATGGCTCGATGGTCGAAATAGATACCAGTCAGACATTACAGCATACTAAGACTTCGAAATCATTCGTCGCGATAGAAGCCTTCAAATCCTGTCCCGGGGGCCGCACGTACTTCATATGCGGTGTGGTCGGACTCGAGTGAAAACGGGTATGACGCGGACTGTTCGGGAGTAGTTTGCACGCGCCATCCGTTCGCCGGGCCCCTGACGAGCACGCGTGTAAGGTTGGCAGATGAGAGTTCTTCGCTGACGAAGCGCAGGAGCGCCTCACCCAGAAGAGTGATGGGCTGCAGCTGCATGTACGAAGAGCCCGCGGCCAACGCGAATTCGAGCGCACGCAGCTTCGTGCAGCACCAGGGATCAGATCCCTGACGCCATGGTTCAATCGTCTCCAGAGTTCGACGCACTGTGCCGCGATGGTAGAAAAGTACGAGCCGCTCGAGATGGATAACAGTAGGAGGTGGGTGGTTCAGAGGCTTTACCAAGTCGCCGCAGAGTGTAAGCGCTGTGATTGACTCCCACAGTCGAGGATAGCCGCTGATATTCTGCAGAGTAGTCGCCCGAACGCATCGCGTACGATCAGTTGAGTCGGAGGCTAGGACGTCGCATTGGCCATAGGACCACGTGGGTCGATATACGACAATGTCCTTGGCCTGGAAGTCACGAAGAATCGCGTGAACGGGGAAGTCCAAGTCATCGTAAACGTCAAGATGCTCGAAGCCGGCGTGGCCCAAATACTCCAACGTACGCAGTATCCCGAAGAAGCTTCCATATCCTAGACTAAGCCGTTTTAGAGTGATAGGCAGCGTTCCAGCAGCATCGAATTTTGGAGGTGAGAGGTGAAACCCGTCGACAGAGACCCACAACTCCTGCAACGCGGGGCAGGTTTGCATGATGATGTCAAGGTCGCGTAATGTAAAAGTAACAACGCCGCCGGGTGAGTAGTCGTACGCGAATGAAGTCAGGGTGGGAGGCAGACGCGTGAAATCAGTAACGCGCATATTCATGATCGAAAGCTCGTAAAGGCCGAACGCTGAGTTGGGAAAACGGAAAGCAGCTGGTGGGAATACTGGAAATTCACCTCCTTGGCTCGGGCTTTCTAGATGCAGCCGCTTGAGGTAAGGTACGGGTTGGCAAATAAGGCGGAGGAGCTCTGTCCAAGCGATCGATGAGGCGTTGTCCCAGGTTCGCATAATAACGGCAAGACCTTTGAATCGAGACACGTTCTCGCGAAGACACGTGGAGACTTCTGCCGAGGTCTTCTCGTCAATACGCAGCGTCGCATGGATTGGCACGGCACCAGAGCGCGCCCACAAGACGGGGATCACAGCGGGGTTGCCGTTCAGCTCGGTCCAGAGAAAGGGGTCGCCGACGGCCAACCAACGCCAGTATACGCATAGGTGAGAGACTGTAATACAGTCTCGCAGGCATAGATGGTGGAAGACGAGCCGTATCACGTCTTCCCCGAGCAATACGATTCGAGCGCCTGCCGCGAGCTGCTTGTCGTGGCTGAGATTCCCACGCTCGGCCGATATGACCACAACCTCGTCAGGAACGCTAGGTATCGTCGATGAAATAGATCTGAGGTAGCAAGAGGGCTATTGCGCACCCGATCACCCGTTTATCGCACATAAGTAGTAGTCGAAAGGAAGAGATATGGTTTGTTTGCTCGTATTTGATCGTGGCGCTTTTGCTTTGCCGCCAGTTTACTGCCGGTTGGGCGAAATCATTAGGTATACTGCAAGTATCCATTACTCGCATTTCGTGATACAACATTTCCTAGCCTCTGTCCACCCCATGTTGCCTACCCATTCCGCCCTCGTGCACTTTGCAGACCTTCCGGAAATGTTAACTTCGCGGCGAAATGGGATTATGGATACTAGCAGACTAGAGATAGCATCGAAAAGGAAGAACTCGTGAAGCTAGTACATATCAGCCATATCAAACAGAGACCACTGGATCGCTATTGCCGAACGATTGGAAAAAAAAATCACTCTGCGCAAATGCGTGCAAACAAACCGGCCTTTGCTCCTGACCATCATGACATACGAACCGGATACCCACGAGCTCATCATCGGGTGCGCATAGTTTACCCTTGTACTCGGATACCTGCTCACTGATTACACACAGAGTGCCTGAAGAGGTTGTCGTCATCACATCTGAAAGAAGACATCGCAGCTGCGACGCACAGCTCGCCGCGGGCGCGCGCATCATCACGCTCAGCCACGACGTTACACGACTCATATTCTACCTTTTACCCCTCCGTGGGCGTATCTCTGTTTCGCACGTCTGTGCATTCTGGCGCTGGCTTGCAGTCAACGACTCACTTCTCTGGACGACGCTCAACGGACCACCGTCCATCCTACCTGTCCTTTGGTCGCGCGCAGGCTCCGCTGCTGTCGACGTCAGTCTTAGGCTCTGGCCCACCACCATCGAGGATGTGCTCGCGTGTCTGAGTGCACATTTATCACGAATGCGCAGCCTAAACATCAGCGCACGAGGAGTCGAGCGTTTCGTGCTGGATGACGAGTGGCAAGAAATGCTGAACGCTCTACGCTCATATGCGCCCCGACTGCTACGCTTGCACGTGGATGGTCCCGATATTCGCATGCGCGGCCAAGCCGTATTTCCTTCGTCAGCTCTGGGCGTGCAAGGATCTGCGTCACGTCTTCAAGAGCTCGCCGTTATACGGACCACAGGGCTGGACCTCTCGCTACTCCCACCGACCCTCACGTCACTTGCGCTTGGTACCTCCTGGGCAGACCCTCCCTTGACGCTGCGGGATTTACAGACCCTTTTCAATCAATGTCCTAAACTACAAAATGTGTGGCTGAATGTAACGGCCGAAATCTCTTATGCTGAACTGGACGATGCGCCTCCCCAAACTGTCGCACTTCAGAAGCTGACCCTTGCTGGGCAGATGGGTTCAAGTTATGAGGACCCCCTCACACAGCGCATTCTGGAATATCTGTCTTTCAGAGACATCCACTCCGTCGACGTGTACAACGCCGAAGCCGATCCAGGTTACGGTGTTCTCCAGGACTTTGAAGCGACCAGCCTGTCCATTTATCCTCGGAAATACGTCATTTCGCACTACGATATCGACCTTACAGACTCGAGGAATCGTTTTCGCCGTGTTCGCTCGGCCGACTATGTCGATCTCCTCCAGTTCCAAGAGATCTGGACATCTCTTGTGACTCTGACTATATCTGGTGATATGTCTAATCTCCCACGTCCTCCACCGCCTGTCCCTCGTCTAGAGACTCTCCAGATACACTACCACCGCAGTCGCTCATGGCGCACCATCGACGCCATCGAACCGTGGCGACTCGACTTGGATTACGACGAAGCTTGGCACTGTCCAAACCTGCGCACACTCGAGATCCTACTAGGTATCACCGCGGAAGAGGCCAAAAAGCACAGCGACAAAGCCAACCCTATCGAGCTTCGCGCACGCTCGATCTTTTGGTTCGTCAAAGGCGAACTGCCAGGCGGCGACGTGCGACGCGTCTTCGTTCGCGGCGACGGATTTCGAGTTTTGTCTGACCCAAAGTCGGACGAGCCACTGCCGTTCGAGCTCGTCGTGGACCAGAAACCGTGTACGATCACGATGCCCGATATGCAGGCGTCGTTTAGCGGTTTCGATTGAGAACGGACTCTGCATGTCATCGCCTTGGCTCGGCGTTGCACTGGCTTGTGTAGATCGGACGTTGTATTCCATCACGATCCAAGACGTCCTACAAACGTCCTATCCGATGCGTTTGCTCTGTCAATCAGGGTTTGTGACGCGCTTTAGTTGCTGATACACCGTGTGCTGTGCAAATTCGCCGGTGGACAGGGTGGGACCCGCAGATATAGCGGGGTGTAACTCGACTCTTTGCTTCTAACCGCTCCGCAGCATGCCCAACGTTGACCTTTGGTACGAATGCGCTTCATGTAAGTCTCTGCGTGGCTAATCGTCAAGACACAGCGCTCCAAAAGAGGTCGCGGTCATATCTACAGAGCGCAGGAACCTGAGCCAGGACGCTCAGCTTGCAGCTGGGGCACGCGTGGTGGCTCTCGGCGACGATGTAGCGCTCCTCGTCTTTCACTCTCTACGCCTCAACGATCGCATCACGGTCTCGCACGTCTGCGCATTCTGGCGTGCCCTTGCTCTCGGCGATCCGCTGCTGTGGACGCCGGCGCTTCATAGTAGACGCCGGCGCTTCATAGTAGACGCTCATCGGCGTTTCCGCTCTTGTGGTCCCGCACCGCTCCGGTGCCCATCACGGGATTCTTCGCGACTTCGACGCTCGAGAGATGACCATACAGCGGACTAACAAACCCGAGGTCGACTGCGATGTTACGGTCATAGACTCGACGACGCGCTTTCGCCGTATTCGTGCTGCTAACTCTTACACATTGCTGCATGACTTTCCGATGCTCTGGGAACGTCTTACGACCCTGACGATATGTGGCGATCTATTCAGGGTGTTCGAACGCCCCCCATCTGTCCCGGGGCTTGAACTGCTCCGGTTATTCTATCCTTGCGAGCGCGAGAAGCGCATCATCGAGGACATATTTCCCTGGCAATCCAACTGGTACGGTACCCCGGACAGGTGGTACTGTCCTTCCCTGCGTACGGTCGAGTTTGCGCTCGCGACTTGGCCGGATGACGACAGTGGACGATCCGGGGTGGAGCCAATCGTACTGCTGTCCACCGCAATCACCAATCTCGTAGTCGATGGGTTGTCCCGCGGAAGTGTCAGAACGGTAATCGTCCGAGGAGATGGACTACGAGTTCAGTCAGGGGATGACGAGCACCGTAGCCAAAGTTTCTCGCTTCTGTTCGACACCAATCCTTTTAGTGTTTCACTGTTCTACACGGACCCGTTCTTCAGGGGCTACAGTCCCGAAGAGATGTACTGATCGTGAAAGTCATGTAGTCCCGAAATCATCATACTAGTAGGTTGGTCAGTGCTCACTCGCTCAGCGAAGCTTAAGGTCCACATGGGACGGGATCCGACGCAACCTAGCTTTACGCCTGGGGTGTGTGTAGACGAGCTGTCGTTTAAGGGAGGAGGTAGACGTCTTGGAGGATTATGGTCTCCGTCATGGCGAAAGGACAATGGGCGCTTATTCAGCCCCAAACGGGAGGCGCTGGTGGGCGTCTAATTTCTGGCGACTTGGCGCATCGTCCGGACTTGATATAGACGAATATCGACTTCCAACTATCTTGATCCTTAGCTATATAGAGAACGAGAACCACGCCTACTCAAGGCGCCATTGCTCTGCCTACTAGCAGCCTCCTGGTGACCTGTCAGTGGTCACTCTCGTCTGCCGAGGATGCCTTAACAGTGCTCGTGTAAGTCATTTCCAACAACCCGTGCTGAACTCTTCCACTTTTTGCAAGTTTCCGATACCTTCTTAGGTGGGAATTACTTCCAATATACTAAACATGGCTATGGACCGCCGATGGTGCAACCAAACCGGCGCAAACACAATCCTCTCTCTTCCTTCCCACCATGATCGATAAATTGCAGGTACCGGCTCTAGGGTGCGTCGCCTCACGATTTAGATCCTTCAGCCCCGTCTTGACAGACTGCTCGTAGCGGTGACGAAGAAGCGGTTGTCATATGTTCGAAACGTCGAGCTCTGAGCTACGACACGCAGCTCGTGGCTCGCGCGCACATCGTCACGCTCGGTGACGACGTGAAGCGAATGGTCTTCGGCAAACTATTGCTCCGTGACTGCGTTGCTGTGTCCCACATATGCGCGTACTGGCGCTGGCTCGCGGTCAACGACCCTCTTTTATGGACAGCGCTCGCTGGGTCCCCCGCGCGGATTCCTGTCTTGTACGCGCGTATTGGATCTACGACTGCCATTGATGTCCAGCTGGACTTCAGAAGGGACGCGCTCGACGACATTGTGTCATGCATCTCGGGATACTTCGATCGCATGAAGAGTATCCGACTGATTACCGAAGACGGTCGCCGCGTACGAGCCGCGGTATGGAGGAGAGTGTTGGACTTGCTCAGCAGCCCCGGACAGTCCTTACAGCGTCTTCATCTCCAGAATGGTGATTTCATACCCCCGACTTTCGCGCTCGCTGCCCGAGGGACGACATCTCGGCTTCGTGAACTTGTGCTTCTTGGGATACTCATACCCGACTTCTCGCTCTTACCAGCGACGCTTGTGTCCTTTGCCTACGGGAGTCCGACCTGTGACTGTAACGTTCAACTCGCCTTTCGCGATTTACAAACGATATTGCGGACGTGTCCGGCTTTGAAGGATTTGTGGCTTTCTGTGGCCTTGCCTGTCAAGTTCGCTGAGATCGATTGCGCTCATCCACCTACCGTACAGCTGCACCGGCTTTGGCTCAACGTCATGAGCGATACCACCGTCACGCAGCAGCTTCTGAACTTCATGACGTGCAGGAACATGCATCACGTTGATGTCTGCCACTTCGAGGACGATCTTGTGCACGAGGTGATGCAGAATCTCGAGGGTCATGTCATCTCCATCCTCCCCAGCACGATGTGGGACGACAATGTCTGCGATATTGTCGCCACTGATTCCGGTGACCGATCCCGATACATCCGTGGTGCCGAGCTCGAGCAAATGCGCACTTATCCACTTCTCTGGTCCTCTCTCGTCTCTCTGACTATGTGTGGCGATATCAAAGATCGACTCGAACATCCTCCGCCTCATTCTCCGTGTCTCCAATCTTTGCGCTTACTCTATCACCCCATCTCGGATCTTCGGGCCACCGCTAGGACTATCGACCCGGTCCAACCTTGGAAGCTTGATAACAGTGATTGGCAATGTCCCAATCTACACACTGTCGAATTTGCGCTGTCCTCTTGCGGTTCCCAGATGGTCACCTGCAGGAGATCGGTAGCCCGCTTTGCTTACCTTCGAGTGCCGTACTTCGATTCGTTACTCGCGAGCTGTCGCATTCCCGCGTAACGCGCGTCATCGTCAAGGGCGACAATATCCACATCCAATCTGACTCAGAAGAGGAAATGCCGTTCACCCTATCGTGCGATATGAGCGACTCTAGGATCGAGACGGTGGATAGGTAGTTCATGTTCAGGGGCTTCGACTCCTCACTTTAAAACCCCTACCATCTTCCGCAAACATGGCCATCCCTTTCCTCTCTTTTCCGCTCCACTCTTACTTGTTCCCGGACAAGTTGTCCCAAGACCCGTCTTACTCTCTCCTGGTCTCCGTCCCGTTTCCATTTCGACTCCACCACGTCTGAAATTTGTAGTTCGCGCGTTCCTCATTTATATACTAGTGCGTACAAAGCACCGATAATTGCACGTCGTGGTGCGGGACAGCAATCGCGATGGCCCACAGACGGCTTCAATAGACGTCTTGGAAGATTCGGGCGTTAAGAGCTTTTGCAGGAGGCGCTCGGGAGCTGGCTGAAATCTAAGCGCCCGATCGCCTTTTGCCTCTGACCATGTCCCATCAGACGTCGACGCCCTTTCCAGATGGCAGCACGTCCGACCCAACAGCTGCGCACAAGTATAGATACTCTGTACGTCCCCTCGTGCATCTTGCTGTGTGTTCAGCACCGACGCGCCGCTCGATAGGTCGTGAATGGCCTCTTTGCGCAAGATGAGGACGATTTCGTCCCCACACCCGATCAGGTACGTCTACATCTCTCATATATGCTCAATCTTCGCGTCCAACTACTTAATATGATGCAGATTGAGCCACAGCTCGGTTTGCTGGATGACGCGGGCCGTTGGCCGGACGTGCGAGCGATGAACGAGTCCGCACCCGACGGCGTCAGCTTCAAGCTCATTATCGCTGGACGCCATGGACAAGGTTTTCGTACGTGCTAGACTAGCCGTGCGGTAGTTGATTGACGGGTCGCGCGCAGATAATGTGGCGATTCAGAAATATGGCGATGTGCGTTTAAATTCTGATGTGCTCAGTTTGACGACTTGCGCGCTTATAGTTCCAATAACAGGAATGGTACACGTGAGTCGATGGATCAAGTGGTACTTACCTTCATACTGACTCACTGTCGATTGTGGAAAGCAAATGGGGCGTTCTTGAAGGCGACAATGAGATGACATGGGGCCGTACGTCCGGACCTCCTCTTCCACGTCCCATGTGCGCCCTGAAGCCTCGCGACTTATTGTGTCTTATGTGTAGCCGATCCGCTGCTGACGCCAATTGGACTCGACCAAGCCAAGACGGCACACGAAGCCTGGAACCTCTACACTCCTCCAACGCCAGACGCCTTCTTCAGCAGTCCATTCCGGCGCGCCTTAAGGACGTGCGAAATTACCTTCCCAGGACGCCGCGTTAAAGTTCTCGAGGTCCGTTTTATGCCCTCCCTTCCCATCCATCCTTCTCACCTAAGTAACTTGGCAGAACATACGTGAAAAACTCACAGGATGGACATGCGACGTCCGTTCTCCCATCTCTGCCCTCCTCACTTCCGAATTCCCCTTATTCGACTTTTCGCCATACGGTCCCCTCCCGGTTCCGGACCTGTGTGCGGATCTGAGAACCGAAACGGAGGCGGAAGCGGCGAACCGCGCGAGGAAGGCGTTGGATTACATCTTTGACAACCAGAGCGAGGCGCAAGGTACGCTCCTTTGTTCGCTCGGGACAGGTGCTGAGGCGTGGAAGTCGTGTCGATTACGGCGCATGCGGGGTGGATGCGCGCACTGTTTGATACGGTGGGACGTCGTCGGTACCAACTCAACACTGGAGGTTCGTCCTGTAGTTTGCTCCTCGAGGTTTTTTTATTACTAATTGAGTGTGCATAGGCATTACGCCGCTGCTCGTGCGAGCGGAGAAGTTGTAGATACTCCGAAAGTAGAAGCGACAATTCATCTCGCGTGTAGACTGGTAGTGAACTATTGTTGAGGGAATTCTAGCCGTTGTACAGCGAAGAGATACAAGTACATGAAGAGTGTTTGACGACATCCTAGAAGCCTCTGAACACCATGTCAGGCTCGATTGCCGCGATGGGCTCCGCCATCCGCTCAATCTCGAACGAAGAGGGTAAAACACCGTACTCGGATGTGAGACGCCACCCGTCGCCTCTAACGAGTATACGAATCACGTCCGCTGACGAGAGTACGTCCGTGACGAAGCGCAAGACTGCCTTGGCAGGAAGAGTAATAGGCTTCAGCGCTTGCGCATCCGGCCCCGACTCGGAGGGACTCGCCAACGCGAATACGAGCGTATGCAAAGCCGGACAGTCCCAGCCTCCCGGTACGTCCTCCTTACATAGTAAGATCGGATCGAGCGTCCGTTGCCCAGTGGCACGATGGTAGAATAGAGTCAGGACTCCCAGACGAGGGACGGGAGGATACCAATAGTCTGAAAGTGCGTCTTTATCGCCACATAGTGTGAGAGAGGCGAGAGATTCCCACAGTGACGAATAGTGGGCTATTAATCTTAGCCGAGTCGCGCGAATATGTCGCGTGCGATTTTCCGAGTCAGAGACGACGATGCTGCAATCGCCGCGAGACGCTGTCGTTGGATGTATCGCCATATGATGTCCCTGGAAGGATTCGAGTACAGAGGAAGGCCTGAACTCGAGTGAGTCGTAAAATTCGATATTCTGGAGCGACTGATGGCCGATGTAATCAAGTAACGGAAGGGCTGCGCCCTTCCAGTGCGGACCTAAGCGCAGTCGCTTGAGAGATACAAACGCTGGCCCGGCGGCGAATATTTCGGCGTGGGATATAGTCCCCGCTACCACTGACAGCCAGAGATTTTCTAGTGAGCGGCATTGGAGGATTGCGTGTAACTCTGGGCCGGTCAAGAGAATGCGACCATTGCCCGAGGCGCCGTATGCGAACGAGGTTAGGGTCGATGGTAGCCAGCTGAAATTTGTTATGACCATATTTAGAATCGCGAGTGTTCGAAGATGCGGCGCGTGGACCGATGGGCGAAAACGCAATGGGAAGATTGGAGGACGGGGCGAACGCATCCACCAGTCGGGTCGCTCGAGATGAAGACGCTCCAGGAGAGGTACAGATTGGCAGAGGATATGGAGTACTTCGCTCCATGCCATCAACGGGGGACTATGCGCGGCTCGGGTGATGACTCCCAGCCCAACCATGCGCGACAAGTTCTGAGGTATAATCGTCAAGACCTCCGTGATAGTGTCCTCAGTCAGCAGCATGGTCGCGTCGACAGGAATGACGCCAGAGCGTGCCCATAGTACCTGGGCTATAGCTGCGTTGCCTTTAAGCTCGGTCCACAGAAAGGGGTCGGCCAGCGCGAGACAGCGCCAGTACGCGCACACATGGGAGATCACAATACACTCGCCGAGCGTCAGATGAGAGAATACGAGCTGCGTCACGTCGTCACCGAGCGAAATGACTCGTGCACCTGCCGCGAGTTGGTCGTCATAGCTTTGGTTCCTGCGCTCAGCCGATATAGGAACAACCTCTTGGGTAAACCTGGATGCTAGCCATAAGAAGGGTAGTCATTGATTGTATGTTGTAAGGCCTGACGCACCTGTTGCGGTTGCCGCTCATGACAATTGAACGGAAGAAAGAGGGGTTTATTTGGCACTATTTGACTCTGACGCTCAAACTGGTACGCGCAAATGCGTATCAACAAACGTGCACCTTTCGCAGCGACCATGACTGGGCCAGCTTTGCCACAGGGCGGCGGGAAAATCAGAGGGTGCGCCTCGTCTAGGACCATTTCTTGGTCTTGCGCGCCTTGACCATCGTGCACTAGTGTCGCGAAAGAGGTCGTCGTAATCTCCCCGGAACGCAGAGACCGGAGCTACGCTGCACAGCTCGCATCGGGCGCCGGCATCGTCGCGCTCGGCGACGACGTAACGCGGATGGTCTTCGAGCTATTGCCATTCTCGAGTTGCATCGCTTCCTCGCACGTTTGCGCCTACTGGCGCGCGCTGGCCGTCAGCGACCCGCTGCTCTGGACGGTCCTCGATGGCGACCCTGCGCTGATTCCTGTTCTCTGGGCTCGAGCCGGTCCAGATACGGCCATCGATGTCTGCCTGGACTCTGGGGAGAGTAGCCTTGAGGATGTTGTGTCTTGCATCTCGAATAACCTCCAACGTATGACCGGTCTGAGGGTCCTTGTGCCAAACACCGATGTCCAACCCGCGGAGTGGACGAACGTGTTGAACACGCTCAGCCGACCGGCACCTCGGATGCGGCAACTACATCTTGCAGCACCATCTACGGAACCATACATGTCCTGCTCTTTAGCCAGGCTTGGTCCGATGCGCCATCTTCAGGAACTGGCGCTCCTGCGTACTGACGGGTTGGACTTTACGCTCTTGCCGGCAACACTGACGTCCTTTGCGTATGCTAACCACTTCCCGGGCCCCGGATCAGAGTTCACATTCCAGAATCTACAGACGATACTGTGGACCTGCCGCAGTCTAAAGACTCTATGGCTTGACTCTGAACT
>KV426781.1:0-12873 GCA_001632375.1 Exidia glandulosa HHB12029 | reverse complement strand
CCAAAAAGCTGGGGAAGTCGAAATGGGAAGGATGGGGAGAACAGAGTTGACCCGCTGAAGAGCAGAGTTTATATCGGTGGCGCTTGCGGAGACACCACTGGCGGGTCGGCGCTGCGAGTTGCGCGCTGCGGGACAACCGCGCCGGGCCCCGTGCGGATTCTCCTGAAGGGGTAGGAGGAGGCGATCCCAGTGACCCAAACGGATTGCAAGATCGCAGTATTTGCCTGCGCATCGCCCGCGCCCGCCCAGATATGGATAGGAATACGCATCATGGACAGCCAACGCGCAGAACCCTGCGCAACAGGTTTCAGCTGCCGAGCGGGGTGAGCTGCGGCGGCGATGTCGTCCAGTCAAGGGTGCTTTAGTGTCTTCTCAGGGCAGGTAATCCGACTATAAAGAAGGAACAACTCCGGTCGACGCGCACAGCTGGTACTTATAAGACGCCTGTGAGTGTTGTGGCCTGCGCGCCGCATGTAGGTTGTCCGTGGGGTATATCGCAAGCACATAGTCCAGGTTCAAGAAGGAACGGCGGAGTCCAGACATCTTCCCGTTCCTCTTCTCTCGGCTTTTCATATTATGGCAGATGTTGAGCACCGATACGGATAGCCATCCGTGCTACGAATGTCACGACCGTGCGCATGCTCAAACGGTCAACAGGCTAGCCAGGCAGCGCGCGCGTTCATCGCCAAAAAACCTCGTTCTCATTCCAAATTCCAACGTCGTCGACCGCCCACGTTATCGGGCTGAAATTGGACCTGCGCGCCATTGCCTGCTGCACGAAGATGGGACACGCTTCCTGTTTCAACAGCAACGTGTCGCAGTTGTGCATTACAGCAATGCCGACCGGGTGGCGTCGAGTTCAAGACGGCGCACAATAGCGCGCTCATCTACCTTAAAGACGGACGCACCAGCGGTGTCTTGCAGGATACCCCTTCTGTATCTGTATCCGTACTTCTAGCATGCCAAACCTGCAAGATGAGCCCGAAGAAGTTGCCCAAGTCCAGGGCGACGAGGAGAGTGATGACGGTACGTAGTTGCATCCCCTTATCCTCCTACTCTGGACGTGACCGCTAATTATCCTTCTTTCAGACTGGGCTCCTTTGAATAGTCAGGATAGTCGTGTAGAATTCGGCTTGGAGCACCCGGTACGCCGAACCTCTTTGTTCTTTACACTCCGTGTCATCTGACAGTTTCCAGCTTGCCGAGTCAGACCTCATGGACCCAGTTAGCGAGTCCTGCTGGGACGCGAAGAACGATCTGGCGCGCCAGGCTCGTAAACGGGAGCGTCGCGAAGCAGCCGAGAGGGAGCGCCAACGCCAGGAGGACGAAGAAGAGCGTGCCCGGCGCACGCCTGCCGAACGGGCGCGTCTTGAGCGCGAGGAGGAACTGGCGGAGGAGACATCGCGTTCACGATCGTCGAGTCCTACTAGTACCCCAACGCAGTCTCCACGCACGCCAACGCGGAAGATGGGACCTCTTCACTCGTCATCCTCGCCTCCGCGTTTCGCCTTCGAACCTACGCCAACCGTCTCTGCAACCTACGCTTCCCCCAGGCCCGGCGAACGTCGCTTCGAAATGCGCGTGCCAATGCCCTCGGCCGACGAGCCGGACCTCAACCTGCCTCATATCCGCGCCATGCATCTCCCCATTGATCCTCTGCGTGCAATCGATCCGAGCAGTCAGAGTACAGTGCATGAGAGCTCTCAGCCCACGACGTCTTCACAGACTACCGATATTCCTGTCCCGTCGGAGCCTGAGGGTGGAGGCACGAAGCGAGGTCGCGACGATGAAGACAACTCGGATTCGGGTGCTGGTTCTTCGAAACGCGTGCGGGTCGAGGGCTAGACTGTCTATCTCAAGGCAATCCTCCAGTGCGACGTTTTCGTTGTCGTGCTACTGTAGTACTATGTTCTTTACAGTCGTGCACAAATTCTGGTGGCGTGTTGGATGTATATCTCCCGTCTCCGCTCTGCGAGTTATTACTGTATCTTCTCCGAGTCTTTGGGCAATGAATGTACACTTCCTTGGAACTTCCTACTACTCCGAACCGTACCGGAACTTCTTCTTGGGCGGTCGTCTGAGTCGGCTCGTTGCGCATCTTGACCACTTACTTTCATCTCGCGATTTGCTTACCGCAATCAGCATCCTGAATATCTGCCCGTTGTACGATGCGCGAACGGCTAGGGCTTGCATGCACCCGTCTTCTAGTATGTTTTCGCGTAGTGGCGATCCGTCAACCTGGAGCTCCAGCTGGTGGTCGTCACCTGGACACTCTCAGACATCCTTGCGCCATCCGGTGCTTCAGGCATACCCCGACGGATGGTTTTAATGCACACAATGAGTGAAACGCTCGCTTGCACGTGCCCGTCGCGACGCGTTGCCGGCTGGCCCAGTGGACGGTGGCGTCGACTCCAGAAAGGAGTACAATGGCCGTCTTTTTTGGATACAAAGAGCCCTCCATCGCCGCCGGGACGTGCACCGCGATCTCTGTAACACCATCTGTACTATGCTTGGGACGACCTACGACGATTTTGCCCCGTTCGAGGGCGAAATCGAGGATCGAGGCTATGACTCGGACGTCGAAGACCGTGACTCTGGTGTGTCCCATTCTTTCTGATAGAATTGCAAACTCATGCTATACTTTTGGGACCCAAGGTGTCGACTCAGAGCTGAACAGTAGTCAAGAGGCCAACCCTCCCGATCGCGAGACTGACGAAGCCGACGACCGTGACCAACCTCCGGCCTTGGATTCAAAATCGCGTCCTCGCGCCATCACGCCAGCAGAACTCGCCCAATCTCTACCGGACTACTACTCCACGTCGAGCGACGATGAGGACGGAGCCAGCAGCGTCAGTCCGGACAGCTCGCCAGCGAAACTGGGCGCGTCTACAACGTCTGGTCCTGCTACTCCATCTCTTGTTATCACCCCGCACGAGTCCACGCCGCCGCCAGAGGAGTACTTCGATCCAGATTACTTCATTCACAACCCTCCCGACCCCATCTTCGAGCCCGATCCCAGCAGAGCACCGTCCGCGGATTGGACGGTGCGGACTCGGACTCTGACTCTGACTCGGACTCGGACTTGGACTCGGACTCGGACTCGGACTCGAGCGACGAGGATGTTCATGCGCAGCCTCTGGACCTGACTCGTCCTACTGGCAGTTTGCCCAAAATCCGAATCCCGCCTCTCTCCTTGGTCGCGAATTCGCAGGCGACCAGTCGTCTTCCCCTGCCGAAGATCCGTATCCCTCCTCTGGCCGCTCGGAGTCTCCTGCAGAACATTCTTACTAGCAGCCCTTCCGCTCAAACTGCCAAGGAAGAGCAATCAGGACGCAGTCGTACCACTGGTAGCACTGGGAAGAATTTGAAGAGACGCCGCGACTCGGATGCCGACTCGGACGCGGAAAATATGCCTCCGCTGCGCCGGTCGAAGCGAGTGAAGCGGTGAGCTCTGTCATGCCAAGGTTCTCGGGAGACTTTCCCATTGTAACTTCGAACTCTCGTGCAAACATTTGAATCGCCTCCCGAGTCCAGAGTCCATGCCGTCATTTCCATACTTCTCCCAGTTCCGAACTTCGCTATTGTAGACCACCGCTGACCAATATGTACCATGCATATGCTCGAATGATAATCCTTCTTCGAAGAAGTGCGGACGTTTGTCGGCTGATTCCGCACCTTGACCTCTCAGGCACAATGGCGCCCGTATCTCTCCAGACGATCCGTTGCTACGCGCACAATCGCAGGATGTTCTACAGAACCCGTTCACTGCGTCAGCGAAGCACTTACAATCGTACAATAGCGAGCACGCGCGGGCACGCGTTTTAAGGCGACTGTCGTGGGCGGTCCAAGCAGGCACTTTCCACATCCTTTACACCCATGGATAGCTACGAGGTCTACGATATCGATCTTGAGTCTGGTACGCCTTCTGAACCTACTTGCGCATGTGATGTTGAACTTATATATCTGTCGTCCGTCACGTTGCAGGTCATGTCACCCCGCATGAATCCCAGTCGCAGTCGCAGTCGCAATACGAGGAAACTCAGCCCGAAGGCTCGCAGGACTGGGTTGCAAGTCAGATCTCAAACGTGCGTCATCGTCATCGTCACCCTAGTTCGCGGCTGCTGACTCTCGACTGCAGATTGGCGTTTCGTTCTCTTGCAGCAGCGTCACAGATGAAGTCGTGCTCCATCATATCAAGGAAACGTACAAGGGGGCCTACAATAGTGACTGGTGGTTCGACCAGGACAAGGGGGATGACGACGCGGTTACAGTGCAGATGGACTCCGGCGCGGACGGGTCACATACGACGGCTTACTCGCAAGAGAGCTCTGTCTCCGAGACGCCTGGCCCGCAGTTGTTTCCTTCCGGGTCGGGGTTGACGGCAGATGATTCCACGGTGACGCAGGAGGATGCGAACTCTCAGACAGTCCCTGACGATGTTGGAGGCAGCCAGACCCAGACCCAGACGTCCTTCTATCCCAACAGTGATACGACGTCTGCAACATACGCTGGGAGCTTCTCCGGCAGTCAGATGTACTCGAACTACACCGACTCTCAGACTAGTACGTTCGTCGACAGCAGCCAAAGCACAGGTCGCGGATACGACGCCGACGGCGAAGCTACAACCTCAGACTCGGACATGACCTACTCTCCCTCGTCCACTCTTCTCTTCGGAAGCCAGTCGCAGTCGCAGGGATCGGGATTGGACACGAGCACTCCAGGTGTCGACATCTACGATCCGCTCACCTTTGACGTCTCTCCCGGCGTGACTCATGCTCACTATGAGGACATCGACCCGTCCAGTCAGGGAAGCGAGGCCCCCGTTGACGAGAACGGAAGGGTTTATACCCAGCTTGAAGAATGGGTTACCGCCGAGGAGTTCGAGAAGGGCGGCTACCATCGCAATGGAAGAGTTCGCACGCCTCTTGTTCGGACTCCCAGTCCGGATCCGGAGTGAGGGCAGCAATAACAAAGGGGCACCGTGGGTTCCGACTGTAATGCTGTTCAACGGACTTGTTGTCGTGTATACTTTGGTCGAAATGGGACTTTGGATTTCTGTTTTCGGCACTTTGCGCGGGTTGTCCTCATACCTCCACCTCGATTCAGCAAACGGTTTCAGCGCGCAATGCAATGCGCGACGCAGAACAAAGCTACAGCCACACCCGACTTGCATTCCCCTGCGGTAGTGGCGTCACGACCACTGTGCCACCCAGCATGAAGGATATAATGCCGTCGCGCGACGCGTAAGAAATCCGTACACCCACTCGTCTCTTCGGGAAAGATGCATACTACAACCCACCCTTCTGACTTGGACGACTTCTACGCTCGCGCTTGCGATGGTGACGATGCAGAAGAGGACCTCGGTACGTTCGCTCAGATACTCTGCACGGACAATGGATTGACCCGTGCAACAGTCGAGGACCAGGACGTGAACGCGCCCATGCCGCAGGGTCAGATCCAGCCTGAAGACGACATTCCCTCTAGCAGTCAAGCTAGTCAAGACTTCCCTTCTAGCGACGATTTCCTCGTACGTCTGTCTACTTCCAGGACTCAGTCTCTCTTCGTCTGACACATGTGTGTCAGCTGGGCATGACGTTCTCTCAGAGCTCGGACGCAGACTACGAAGTAGCGTCTTCTATCTATGACATGTACCGCGTCAATCCTGTGCCCGAGGAGGAGGAGGTGGACGACTCAGGTACGGACAGTGATTGGTCCATGACACCCAGCCCGAATGTCGGCGTCATCCAACTTCACCCACCCGCGTACTACTACGGCGACGCCGTGCACGCCTCCAACGCCGCCGTCGCCGATGAAGATATTCGCTCGCCGACGCCTTCGTCTGCTGCAACCCCGAGCCCGCGTTCAAGTCCTGTCGTCTCCGACGTTCGCACCGATGGGCACGACATCATGCGACCGGACGACGAAGTTTACTCGTATCACTACAGCCCGCAAGCAGCTGTAGAGAGCGGCATGGACGACGACAACGTTCACGCGGACGGCGAATCGAGCGACAACGCGAGCCCGCCCGTGTCCGCGATGAGCGCCCCGCATTCGCCGAGCAACCCGTTCCTAGCGACGCCTTCGCGCTCGCGCTCCCGCTCCATTTCTCCCTCCCCATCGGCGCCTACTACGCACTTCGCCTCGCCAACTCCGAGACCGATATTCGACTCGCCTATCACACCTCCGCATCTGTGCCCATACTACCACCACCTCGACAAGCGCGCGCCAGGTGTCGATGGATCCCCAGCGTCCTCGTCCGGCCACGATAGCGCGATCTTCGCTACCCCGTCGCGCAAGGTCGACGCCGAGCGCGTGTTCGAGTACGCGCAGACGCCGTTCCTGTCGATGCCGTCGTCGCCGTCTCATTGGCAGGTTGCGGCGCCTGCAGTCGTGCAGCCCACGCCGGAACGCGCGCAAGATCCGCGCTTTGTTCATCCTGATGGCACTGTATTCACGCCTGGTTCGTACTGTCCGGACTGTGGGGACAGATTCTGACTTCTCCTCACGCGACCGCGCAGTACTGTACGCTGTACTCGATATCCTAATATTGTAGCTGTCCCATCTGTCTCATAACTTCGTAGAGTTTGTGTCGTTCGGGGACGTTTGTGCGTGGAGTGTCCCCTGGCCCGCACTGCCTTCGAGTGCGTTGGTTCGGGCTGTCTGTCCGTGCGCGGTGTAGTCTTGTGCGGAGTCTTCCTGTTCGTTTGCGTCTGAGCTTGTTTCTGTCCACGATATACTAGTTCAGCTCGTCCTAATTCACAAGCAGTTTTTGCGCACCTGGAGTACTAGTGTGATTGACCCCGAGCCTTCCAACTTCTCTCTCGTTTCCACCAGGCGACACCGCCCGGACAGGAACGATCTAAGCAACGTTAGAGTACTGTCCAGATAGCGTGGACTTGACGGACGCACAGATTTGTTCTTCATGGGTTGTACAGTAGTGCGGACAACGGTCTGCGTCTTGCGCGGCTTTATACCATCGGACTGGGAGCGAGGCTGTGAGACATTGTACTACCCACCCCAGTGAAAGGATGGCCTCGCGCCTACTCTCGGTGCCTGACAGATGTCCAATACTCCTGAGAACGGTGATATCGTAGACTTGGCGGAAGTCCGCCAGAGGCCGTCCCAGAGCTGGATGCGAGTTTCTACCCTCCAGAAATTCGTACATCTAACCTGATCCCCAAATCTGTTGTAATAGCGATGCACGAGAGGTTCATGGTTTCCTCTGCTCCAATCGCCAGGCTGGCTTCAGGCTTGTTCTCTCATCGTGGCCGGAGGTAACAGGAACTTCATCTCCGGCTCACAGCCGCATTGGCGCGCTCCTGAGAGCACAAGACGGTTCGTTGTTCTTTCCCCGAAAACGCCGCCTTCGAATCGTATAAGACGCGTCCCTTCCCACCCAAGCTCAGCCCCCCACCCGCGCCAGTCGCTTTCACGCACGCATCTGGAATGTACTCCCTACCCTTCCTCGCTATCGCCGCGCTGGCAGCCGTCATTCAATCCTCGTGGGCCGGTCCCATTCTCTCTCGCAACACCACCACCGTGGCGGGGGGGTTAATCCTCGGTCAGACGAATGACACAAAGTGGAATGTCGCATGGCGTGACGGCGTTGACAGCCCATGTTACGCCATTGCCATTACTCCAGTGCGTCCTCTCTTGGCAAGACGTCTGAGAATCCAACTGACATAGGCATAAACTAGTATGAACTAAACCCGAGCAACCGTCACTTCAATTTTCCAGGTTCTTCAGATATGTACGAGTTCAGGAACGTTGGATACGGCGAGACACAAGGATTCATCGCGTTGAACGGAACGCTATACGCTAAATGTGCACCTTTGCCGACGGCAACGTATACACATTGCGATGGGGATGGCAACCCCGGAGTCTCGGGGAATTTCGCTTGCAACATTATGGTCGGTAGTTGTGGACAAAAGTCCTGAGCTGCCCGATTCGTGCACGATTCTTGCCCGATTCGTGCACGAATCGTGCGCGAATAAGCTATCTCATCAGATTTCATGCGCGATTCGTGCGCGAATGAGCTAAGCTGCGCGAATCATGCGCGATTCGTGCACGATTCGCGCACGATTCTTGCACGAATCGTGCGCGACCGCCATTTTCTGTTCGCGCACCATTCGTGCATCATTCGTGCAAGAATCGGGCAGCTCAAGAAAAACGAAGTCTGACTAACTTTAATTTCGTTCGTGCACGAATCGCGCATCATTCGCGCAGCTTAGCTCATTCGCGCATCTCAGCTCATTCGCGCATCAATCGCGCAATGTTTGCCTCACCCGGAATTTGCCGTAACCGTTACATCCCTCGCGCGCCCCGTATGTAACGGTTACGGCAAATTCCGGACTCAGTCTGCTCTCTTCGTTCCATCCCGTCCAGCACTGTCCACAACAGCAGTGGTGGTAAGGGAACATAATAATGACCAGGGTATCTGGAGCGCGACTCCTTGTC
Organism: Exidia glandulosa HHB12029; assembly: GCA_001632375.1. Classification (NCBI taxonomy): domain Eukaryota; kingdom Fungi; phylum Basidiomycota; class Agaricomycetes; order Auriculariales; family Exidiaceae; genus Exidia; species Exidia glandulosa. The sequence goes on along the minus strand of KV426781.1, from coordinate 4,416 downwards.
GGCGTCAGCGTAGGGTATAGAATGGGATATGCACTATTGTACTCGCCGAACGAAGACAACCTGGGCGAGAAGTATAATCAAATTACGCACACTGACATAAGCGATGCTGAATTACTGTACTGGTTGAGACAAACCAAAAGTCTTAAAATAAGGTGGCCTTGCGCGAATGGGATGAGATGCGCGAATAAGATCTGATGCGCGAATGAGATCCGATGCGCGAATGATGCGCGAACGCGGTGCGCGAACGGATGACCCATTCGCGCATGATTCGCGCAGAGCTGCGCGATTCGTGCCCGATTCGCGCATCGTTCGCGCATCGTTTGTGGTAAGACTTTTGTCCAGAAGTACCGACCATACAACATCCCATACCCTTAGAATTTGTACCCGCCCTTGTATTGTATTGTATTGTATTGTATTGTATTGTATTGTATTGTATTGTATTGTATCGTATCGTATGGTTCCGGAGCGAGGCGTATCTACTTGGGATAAATGCAAGAGAGAATCCCTTGGCTTCTCCTATGGCTTCGTGAGCCCCACCTCCGCCGCGATGTCGACACCCAGCTCATCCCCGAGTACCGCGACTTCCTCGACGACTTCCGCAAGCGGTGAGTCAAGGGAATAAAAAACTTTAGAGGCGCAGCTTACTTTGCTTGGTAGTCTGGGCCTTAGCTTGATCCTTGGTTTTGCGCCGTCGTAGCACTATCACACTTTCTCCGTATTCATCGCGTTCGCGTGTCTCCTCCGGACAGCCTTCGTCTTCGCCGACTGGGCTCTCTACAACGCCGCTGCTGCTGATCTCCGGCGGGTCGATTTGAATTTGAATATCAGGACCTGTCGCTTCGGCGTGGTCGGAGCGAGTCGTTTCGCCGGTGCTGCTCGACATCTTGTGATCTGAAAAGTCCGGATGGGTTGTTTGTCATTTCTCGCATCGATTTGAATCCTTTATATACCCTGCGGGTCTTGTGTCGCTTTCGTTGTCGCTTGACGCCGCCCGTGGTCTCCCGTGGTGCACGTCTGGGAAGCGCTGACATGCCCGCTCCAACACAACTACCAAAGCGCAGAACTACGCACACCACCGGCCTGCTTCGTCTTCAACAGCTTAAGGATATCGACGACTGATGACACAGCTGATGGTTTGGCGATTATCAGTCTTCGCCCGGTGACGCTTAGCACCTCGTCCGACCTCAAACCCCGACATACACCTCAGCTGCAGGGGCCTACATATTCTGCCGCGCAAGTGCCGCGCAGTGCCGCGTAGTGCCGCGCAGGGCTGTAGCACCCATTCCCCTCACTCTCACGCCTTAATACCCACATATGTAGGGTGTGAGGGGTCCTAGGATAGCTGTGGTATGCCCTCCATGAGAGTCTCAGTTATCTCTAGCAAGTTATATGATGATTGCCCACATGCGCGCGGCACTTGTGAGGATTGCTGCGCGGCAGTAGCGCGGACCCTACGCGACACCGCGCGGCACTGCATAGCCCCTGCGCGGCACTGCGCGGCAGTCCCTGGCAGGTCAAGAAACACAAGTACTGTGCATAGTACAGCCATCCTTGTGCTACACAGGACTATTGTATGTGGCACTACTCCTGTATCTAAGCATTGACAGAGGTAGATTATAATCCTTACCAGGCTGAATCACTGTTAGTGTTCAAGTATTCATGCTGTGGGTGGACATTCAATCACTCAGTGCCTGGGACACTATCTGTGCAGGGCAAGGGGTGGTAAGCTACCCTAAGAGGCATGAGGACTGTCACCCAGTAGCTATAGCTTGAGACTATGCTATAGCCTGTAGGCACGGCACTAGCACAGCCGCCACGGCACTTGCACAGCATCTGCGCGGCAGTCTTGGTGCCTGCGCGGCACTTCTGGTTCCTGTGCGGCACTTTTCTTGATCGCGCGGCAGTTGCGCGGCACTCTTCCTGATGGCGCGGCAGTTGCACGGCACTTTTGGTGATGGCGCGGCAATTGCGCGGCAGTCTCCTAGCTTACGCGGCAGTGGTCCAGAGACTTCAAACCACTGACATTATCTCTCCTATAGAGTTCTAAACCACCCTAGCTGCTCTGCTATGCTTCTACCTACCTCAGGGGTCCCTGAAAGGCTTTAGAACTTCACTACAGCATCACAAGACTACCTTACATGGGTATAAAAGTGAATAAGACACTTCTTTTCCATTCAAGAGGGTTAAACAGCTCACCTCAGGCTGACAATTCTAGACTCCAGTAGGGGCGAATCCTCCCTATGTACATGATAGACCATAGAGGGGGTTTGAAGCCAGTTTCCTCTAGTTTCGACTTCTGTGTGCGCTGCCAGTCATGGCAATCCCTGACTAGTCGACTCTTGACATGCCAGTCGGATGCTGGATTTGCTCTCCAGTCGTCTAGCCAGCCTGGGACGTACGCCGGCGCGTAACTAGCCACCTCAAACCCTCCTAGTCGTGAGCGCGTTCAACTGTGCTTCGACTGCCTCGACTATCCCTCCCGCCGCCGTCCAACTATATCCCTCGGAGGAATAGTCAACAGACTGTGCACAGAGCATCTCCGCCAGCCACCCGTACGTCTCGTAAGCTCAGAATGATTGCGGAATATTTCAAGGCAGCGGAAGAGGCATGTTCACCTCAACTTCGAATTCCCTATCGTCATCGGGCCGTGCGATGACCACGTCCTCCGCTTCGACGCCGTTCGACGCCGACGCAGATCGTGCGAGGCTCATGGGACTATTCACAGATGTCGAAAATGATACCCGAGCTCTTCTGCACCGCGAGGACGAACTCGTTGCCGAAAACCTACAGGCGGTGCGCGACATGGCCACCGTGGCCACGACGTTTCGACGCGTGTTCCTCGGTCTACTGGCACGCCCATTGCCACCCGGAAGCGACGAGGTTGCGGTCGCACTTCGCCTGCGATTCATTGCGCGCCGGCTCGAGAGCATCAGAGAGGCTATGCGCTGTTTGCTTCGGGAGCTGGACGCTGAGTCTGGCAGCGACACAGACCCTTACGACTTCTGAGGTAAGTCGTCCTTTGATGTCGTCCCGCAGTATGCACCACTGATCTACACCGTTTCAGCACGTGGGCCGCACGTTCGTTTAGACGTTAGCCGTGGATAGTGTGTTTGTGTACGAACTATTTTCTCTAGACTCTACGTCAGTGTCTGAATGTTCCAATACACGCCCGTCTCGTTCTTCTATGACCTGAACTGCCTCCCCTCCAACGTCTGCTTCGATACCTTTTCTCGTTGCCCTGGGTAGTCACTGCTTCCAGAATTGGTCTCAGTGCGTGCTCGCAACCTGGAGTAAGACACCGCCTGTGCACATTGAGATAGCTACCAAACAGGACTACGAGTACATTAACGGGATCGGGAGCTCGGGTGTGGGGGCAAGCCAGATAGTCCAGACGATGTATCAGCCATAGAATTAGAAGAGGTGAAGTCGAAAGTGGATGTCGGCAGGTCCTGTGGCGGCGGCGGGAACGAAAGTGGGAGAGAGGACGACAGTTGCGGGAAGGACGAGGGCTGGTACGAGGGTTGGTACGTCTGCTGGTGCTGCATATATATCAACTCGCGCTCGCGCTGGACCTGCTGCTGGGCCTGCAACTGCACCTGTTCACGAAACATCTGCTGCGGGTGCCAGTCGGTCGCGAGCTGAGGAAGTGTGTGTGGAGGAGGATGGCTCTGGGAATAGGACGCGAATGGCGGAAGTGTTAGGGATGACTGGGTTGGAGAAAAGAGCACTGAGGCTGACGATGTAGGACGTGGCGGGGGCGGAAGTGGGAGTGAAGTGGTCGGTCCGTACTGGAGTGAGCTAGACAAAGTGCTCGAGAAGTCGGGAACAAAGGCCGAGTGCAGCAAAGACTGCGGTTGAGACCCAGTCATGGCGCGATCCACAGAGAGTACGCTCCCAGGTCGTACGCTGCCCTCGGTCGGGACAGCAGAACCGCCCCCATACTGGCGAAGCGGGAGGTTCGACGCTGCTGGAACGGACGGCAAGGGGGCGGACTTGTGAAGAGAGCTCTGGCCCGAAGGCACAGAGTCGGGTTTACGGGTGTGGCGGGAGGACGGGATGGCCAAGCCAGGCAGCGACGACGCCGGGAGCTGCACCTGTAGAACAGATTCGTCGTCGCTCCAATAGGACTCGCCCTCGCCGGTAACGGGATTGTAGTCTCGTAGGCGCTCAGTGTTCCGACGAACCCGAGATCCTTACCCACCGATCCTTCTTCCAACAAGGATCTCGCGTTCCGTCTTCACGGACGAACGGATAAGGGTGTATCCGATTCTATCCCAACGCTAGGACGTACAGCGGACGAACGAACAAGAGCCATTCCTCGACCCTACCCTCCACACCCTCCCGACACCGAAACCTCCCCCCTCGCCGCAATCGGACTCGATACCGGGGAACCCAGTCACGAGAACCACGAGAGTC
>KV426780.1:0-12844 GCA_001632375.1 Exidia glandulosa HHB12029 | reverse complement strand
CGGTTCGTCAAACCCAAGAGGGTTTACATGCTTCGTTACTCTGAGGAAAGGTAGTGTGATGTAGAGGTCTGTGCAGCGTCAGTGCCGCGGGCTACCCACAAACGAGTACCCACGATCTCCGTGTTGGGACTCCAGTTCTTCGTGATACCGAGAAGCTATGCGATTTATCGCACTACTCCAGAACCATGGCTCGATGCGATAGAAAGCCCCGAGCATCTTCAGGACAGGCCCGGACAGACTTTCGACGCAAAGGCAGCGCAGGACTAGACCTTCAGGCCGCTTCATGTTCTTCAGTCACACATGTCACAACCGGGGTTTGTTCGCGTACCTTCGCATCCAGATACTGCCCAACGTTGTTCATTCGGGCGGGATCCCCGACGTCAGTGTCGTCTTCGATAAAGTCACTCTTCCAGAACCGACCACCCTCGAAAACGTCGACCGGGTATATTTTGCAGGCTCGCCCGCTGTCGGCATCAAATAACGTACGCAGTCCACAGCGCTCAACCACAAATGGTGTCCAGTTAGGAAAGAAGACCTGTTGTCGCGTTGCAGACTTTACGGACGCATGAATGGATTCTGAAGTACCTGAGGATATTCTGGCCATTCGCTTGTCGTGAATAGGCGCATTTCACCTGGCGGCGTTGGAGATGCCGCGCGTGACGCCGGTGGTGTTCTCGCCTTGCCTCGCTCATCGCTTTCAGTGTCGCCAGCCCTGCACGATCCGAGACGGAAGTTCATGTCAACTGTCCAGGCTGCTTCCGCACGCTCCACACGCACCACGGCCAAGGACAAGACGGACTTGCGAAACGTCCAATCGCCTTGGGCTTGTGTTCCTCAAGGAAATGGATGGGTATGTGCGTCACAGGGCTGATTTCTTCGCCCTCGGGGTTCAGAACCGATAGGCCGACGCTCAGCCGATTACTTCCAGGCATGGTGGTCGTGGGTGCGTCGTACTCGCGACTATGTCGCGGTGGTCGTGAAGAAGCTGGAAAGTCGCCTCGCGTTAAGCGTCAACCGCCAAGACGCAGCACGCATCATGAAACCCGGCCGGGAAAGCGTGCCGAGCGCTTAGAGGATCGCCCGGGTTTCAACACACGGTTAGCCGCAATGCTCGTACGAGGATCGTAGTAACATCTGCATGAAGGAACCAGGAGGAACTTCGCTCGAATATGGCCGCGTAAGTCGTTCTCTATCTCTCTCTCTACTCACGCTTGATGAGGCAGTACTCGTGCTCGTAATACCCTTAGACATATCAATATTTACAACATGGGACTTTCCTCCCGAGACTTACGACATGTCTGTCGTCTCGACTGAACCTTACTCCTTCATCCAGGACACTCAAAGTCGTGTGAGAATCATCGTCTTGGCGACGGATCATAATCCGGCGTATCCTAATCGGGCGGTTCCGCTAGTACTTCCGCATCTTGGTCAGCTGTCTCACGTGCTGAGCTCATTGCCCGTCCTCTCGCGGTCTAGGCGCTGAGCAGTCAGCTTCGCGTCAGCGTATCGAGCTGGGGGATACATATTCGCGTGTGAGGCTTGGTGGGAACGACTTCCTTTCACGAGGCGCTCTGCTCGATCGCACACGATGGTGACCTCGTACTATGCTGCTAAGCGCTCATGGCATCCTGGCGAGCTCGCGATACAGCGGCGACTTGGATATGACGAGGCTATGGCAGGCATATGGGCTGCTGTCGACCCGTTCATGCCGGAGCAGCACCAGATCTTTCATGCTACGCGCCTGCACTTTCTCCCGCTCGCTGTGCTCGACGACCGCGGCCGACCATGGACTGGTATTGCTTGTGGACCAGATGGCCAGCGTGGCTTTGTCCACGTGCGAAACGAGTCCAGCGTGCGCATCGATGCTCTGACGTGGCCGGGAGACCCACTGCACGAGTTTCAACTTGATCCTGGCGCTCTGGTCGCAGGGCTCGGCATTGAGGTCTCTACGAGACGAAGGAATAAGTTTGCTGGGCACATAATGTCGAGTCTCCGACAAGACTATGGGCTGCATCTGGATCTGAACGTCGACCAAGCACTTGGGTACGTACAGTCGCGCGTCCTCTTAGGGTGCCTGATCATTTTGACAGGAACTGTCCGAAGTACATCAACATTCGAAATATCGCCCCACCCGCTCGCACACCTGCACCGACGGTAGAAGTCCTACGTTGTGCAGGGCCGCTTTCGTCTGCGGCAATTGATCTCGTGCATTCTGCCGACACATTCTTCCTTGCTACGACCTTCGCTTGGTCCGATGGCACGTCACATCTTGGTCAAAACCATAGAGGCGGTCTCCCAGGTTTTGTACGCGTTCTGCATGGGTCTACGATTGTCGTGCCGGACTTCAGTGGCAACCGCTTCATGCAGAGCCTCGGCAATATCGAGGCGTCGTCGCTCGCCGGTCTCGCCGTCCCAGACTTTGTCACTGGCGACGTCCTTTATCTCACCGGATCTGCTCGTACGCTCGTAGGCGAGGCTGCGCAGAAGATTATGCCGCGGCAGAACGTCGTGACTCTCATCGACGTGCAAGAGTGGACACTCGTCCGTGATGCACTTCCCGTACGTCAAGTCCCTGGCACCGCCGTCGAGAGGAGCCCGTACAGCCCTCCGGTCAAATATCTTGCCGATGACATTGTTCAGAAGGGAGAGGTGTCGCTGAGCGGTGTCAAGCTCCTACTCTCGAGCATCGATCTCCACTCGGAGCATGACGCGACGTTCACCTTCCATGTCGAGTCGAGCGGGAAGGAGAAGGTCGACGTCCGTCCGGGTCAGGCAGCCATCGTTGACCTGTCTTCGCTCTTTGGGCGCAACGCGTATCGACACATGGCGCAAACTGGTGCCGAGAAGATGCTGAACGACGATGGCATCCGCACGTGGACCATCTCTCGCTTTGAGCCGTCTTCCGCTACGGATACCTCAGCTCTCCTCTCGCTCACTATTCGAGAGAAGGTTGACGGCTCCATGACGCCGAAGCTTCTTGGTCTCGCGCGCAGGCTCGCATCTGTGCGTCCGGAATTGCTTACAGATACGCGTCCTTTGGACATTCGTCTCGATCTCGTCGGCGTCGTTGGGTCGTTCGTCCTTCCTGAGATTGTTGGGAAAGATGGCATACTATCTACCGGCAGGCCTTCGAGACGATTATTATGGCTTGCCGGCGGCATAGGCATCACGCCTTTCCTCGCCATGCTGAGAGCCATTGTATCCGGATCTGGTAACACCGATCAGCCTTGGGACATTCTCCTCGTAGTCGCCGATAAGGACGTCAACATCCCACTCACCCTCGTCTCCTCAGTTATGGCGACTCTTCCGACTTCCACGCTGTCTTCTGAATCTGCCCTCCTTCGTCTCCGAGTATACGCTCTATCCTCTCAGTCCCCGGTGACTTCCACTCCGGCACTCCCGCCCAGCGTAGAGATTCATCAGCGCGAAGGACGCCTCCGAGAGACGTTCTTCACGGACGAAGGACTTCGAGGAGACATGTCTGCACGGTCTGTCTTTCTCTGCGGAGGTCCAGGCTTTGAACGCACAGCGATGAATGCTCTGGCTGCGGTTGGCATCGGAGCCGGCGACGTTCGTCGCGAGGGATTCAACTACTAGCCTAGCGTATTTTAGCACGCAGTTCGTGCGTGCGTGCATCGGTCTTCTTTGCAGTGTCTCGCCCACCGGAGACCGCAGGGGATCCACTCCTGTCGCTGCGGGTCTCGAACTTGTAGGGGCTTGCTTGTTCATGTAAGCTATACAGTTTGCATACGACATTTGTTCACTATTAATACCGCTGCCGCGGCCTTGCTTGAGAAATTCGCGCGGATCGCGCCCTGGTTGCGTTGTTGCACCCCCTCGCTGGCAACGCAGCGGACATAGCATCCTCTACTGTATCATCCTGTTTTGCTCGGAATAGCCACCGCGTCCGCCACAGCGATTACTGCACCCTGACATGTAGAGTCTGGCGACGGAACGCGTTTAGGATTGATTCCGTTCGTCGCCGTACGACGAATGTAAGACGTCTCGCTCGGCGTGTACTCTGTTGGTAGCAGCATCGAAGCGTCTTTGTGGAGGGTTGGCGGACCTGATCGGCCGCGACTCTTTGACTGTTATCTTGCGGACGGTATTGTCGACATGCTGTCAAGTTGGATATTTGTCATGCACTCTGGGCCCGCACAGGGGGGGCTGCATATCACTTGAACTATTACATTACAAACTGTGCCTAGGGCGTTGTGAGGTTCAGCCGCTCCTCTCCAGAAATACGATTCTTCGTAGGTCACAACGCTGTCCGACATAAACCGGGACATGCGCAGGGACAAACGACTACAGTAACCGACTAAGATAGTAAGTCCATATTCCGGGACCTTACACTATACAGTTGGGTGAGACTTGGAGAGTAAGTAGAAAGCAATGATGCCACGGTGGGCACCGTCTCGACCATCGAGTGTCAGAGTGATCGGGCATCAAACAGATCATGTCCGCAGCGTGTGACACCACCTTGAGCGCTGTTGTCCTTGAGGAAGGCGATGGGCCGCTTTCGCACGAGGAGAGACGCTGGAGTGTAGGTCTCTCAGTGGCGAGACCTTTTCGAAATTCGACGAGGACGATCACCATCCGGGAATCAAAATCGGGCCATCCGGTCTTCGCGGCGCTTCTTGCACTCTTCCCACCAGCCACATGCTGTCAAAAGGCAGTCTCGCTCTCTTTCACCTTGGTCGACTGCAGCCACACATACTTTGGGGGAGCGCAATCCCGCCCAGCCTGCCTGGACAGCCCTGGATTGATTGACCGGAGGGTGATGGATCCGCCATCAATATCCGGCGGCGTCGACGCCATGTCTGCTTGGAGGGGTTTGTTGGCGTTCGGTTGTTCTCCCTTTCCCCTTCATCTTCCCGTTCTCGTTCTCCTTTTTCTCTTTCTCGTTCTTGTTCCACCCTGCATTTTCTTGCTCATTAACGCGTATTTATGGCTCCCAGTCATTACATCGAACGGTCGTTCGGCAGCAGCGAGGCCGGGTCCTCGCTCAGGTTCGAACGCGCACTTGACGTGCAGCCCAGTCCTCTTTCTCATGCACAAGTCTTGGCCGAGTCGTGAGTCTGACACTCTGTTCGTAACCAGACGCTAAATAAACGCTTTTGTACGACAGCGCGACCTCGACTGGCAATCGCACCTCTTTGATCATTGTTCTTTCCGTTGTTCTCGGCGTCATAGGCATCGCCGCGCTCATAGCGCTGTACTTCATCGTGACGCAGCGCAAGCAGTTGCGCCAAGTCCGCACGATCCGTGTCATCTACAATGTCGACAACATTCCTTCCGACACCGCGTCAGTCACGAGCGACAACGAAACCAAAGTCGCCGACTCAGACGACGCGAAGAGCATACAGGACAATATCACCGTCGAGTCCTTTGACGACGACGAGAAGCCCCGCATCCTCCACGAGCCGACGAACGAGAAGCCCCATGTCCTTGGCCTCCCGATACTTCGCCGCAAACGCAGTCGTGCACCGCAGCCCCTTACAATCGTCATACCGAGCGGTGGCGGTCCCGCAGACATCGAGATTGTCAACGGGCAAGGAAGCGCTGTGACCGTCAGCACGGCCCGACGCTCTGCGTTCACGACGCCAATCACGGCTGTGTCGTCGATCTCGACTGCGAAGATTAATGTCGTGGAGGAGAAGGTCTACGTCTCCAACGGATGGGCGCCTGCGACTATTGTCTATCTGCCCAAGAACCCCAAGGCCCGCGCGAGCAGACGCATGACGAACGCACGCACTCCGCGCAAGACACCTCGCACTGCCGGATACGAACCCAAGGAGATGAAGGAGATCCCGCTGTGAATGGGTACCGACACGACTGTATTGACTGATTTTCCTTGATGGATTCGCGGGCAACGAGCTGGGACTTGTAGGATACTTATCGCGCAGCTAGCAGTGCTCTGTACATGATAAGTATAGTGGAACAACGAGAATTTTACTTAGTTTAAGGTTAATTCTCATCGTGTCACACTTCCGTCGGACGCCAGGTCGTTCCAACCCATCTCCGCGTACGTCCACCCGTTTACCATCCCTGGTGTCTCATTAACGAAGTCGTCCAGCGTCTTGTGCATTCCCGGCAGCTTGTGATAGTTGTCCACGGCCGCGAAGTCCTCGTCCGTGAGGGTCAACAACTGCGGAGATTGTCACGTCCGCCGCGGTTCGTATTGAATGCTCGAACAACGCACGGTTATGTTCTCCTGCATGCGCGTCGGGCGCTCGCTCTTGGGGACGACGACTGTTCCGCGCTGCACAGCCCAGCTCAACACGACTTGTGCCACCGTCGCAGTCTCTCCGTAATGGGTCGCGATCTCTTTGAGCGTTGGATCCGTGAAGAAGTGAGACGCGCCGGTCTTGCTCTTTCCCAGTGGACAATAGGCTGTGAGGAGAATCCCCTTGCTCTTGCAATACTCTAGGAGCTCGTGTTGGGGGTAGCAAGGGTGGAGCTCGACCTGCCAACTATCGTTATAAACACGCCGGAACTCCTGAGATAGGACTGAACCTGGTTCATAGCGGGGACTATTGTGCAGTGGGGCAACAGCTGATTGAGGAGCTTGATGCTGAAGTTGGAGACCCCGATGGTCTTGACCTTGCCTGTGCATAGAGACACGTCAAATGCATTCAGGGGATGCAAGATCGGTGTGGATACCTGTGGCCAACAGGGCTTCCATCTCCTTCCAAACCTCGAGGAAGGTCGGGGAAGCGGACGGCGGGCGGGCGTTGCCTGACCTCTCGTGAGTCGGGCATCGCGAAAGCATAGGAACCATTGAGCATGCCTTCTTCATCGTGTCCTTGTGGCCCTATTGCAGTGTTAGGTCCGCACTAACTACCCTAGGAATCCAACGAACAATGCATCAGGTAGAGGTCGATATAATCGATGTTGAGAGCTTTGAGGCTTGCTTCAAATCCCTCGCGGACGCGGTGGTGATACGTCTCGCTATGAGATACCAGTACTTGTTGGCTAGGGAGCAAATGGCAGCACCGATCCCGCGTACAAGAGCTTTGTCGTGACAAAGATGTCTGCGCGGGGGATGCCCGACGCCCGAATCGCGTTACCGACGTGCTCTTCACTGTCTGAAGGTCTATTAGCCAATAAGTAGTCCCAATCACCACGGCTCACTGTATGCAAATGCCTGGTGCAACGTCAATTTGAGTCCAACGCGCTTGCGGAAGACTTGCGTACTGTATCGAAGTGTCGATACCCGATCTGGAACGAGGAGATCTCAGGATAAGTATTGTTTCCATGACATGACTATCCCACTGACCTTCAGCGCCGCTGTAACCATCTCTCCAGCCTTCCAACCGAGCTCTGGTTGGCCGATCCAGCACCTGAATTATGATGATCGGCGATCAAGCTCGCTGCCAGTCGACGAAGACGGCATATATCGTTGAGCACGTACCCAAGACCGATTGCTGGTACCTCTGCACCAGTGTTAAGTTTGAATTTAGGGACGTCGGTGCTTGGCATGGCGGAGCGTTGCTGGTCGAAGTCAAGAAAGGAAGCGGGAGCCGCCGGTTCTGCGCAGTCGTATTTGACGTCGAAGCCTCCTCCCGGGGGTGTCAGACTCCAGGAAACCTCGTAAGAGGGAAGGTGCCGGCAGCTGCACCTCAACTCCGAGTCACTGACGCATCAAGGGACGCTTCGATTGAGGCCGTAGATACACAATGCCAGTGCCAGTGGGTCGCAGACTCGCAGGTCTGCACAGACGCCATATCGCCTGAGATTGTACATGGAGAATATCATCGTCCTACACTCAAGCCGTCCAATCAAGCTGCCTCAGCGCAGGTTCAATCCAGCGTTGCATCTGGTCAGACATGTTCTCCATTTGCGTCGGTTTCCATCCAATGGCGTACGAGCGATCGCTCCTGATGAACAGGTTTCTAGCGGTAAGGCTACTAGGGAGTCAGAAGGTTCCCGGTCGCAGAATTGAGCGCTGAGTAGCTCACACTGCCAAAGGTTGAGTCTCCATGGCTTGCTGAAGGGAAAGGTGCTCCAGTTCGGTAGTCGGGATTAATCCTTTGGCATGTAAAGTGACAGTTATAGCCTCGGATATTTCTCGTTGCGTGATTTCGAGCGTGGCCGCGAAGTAAAACTTGCTGTAAGGCGATATGTTGATGTCCTTCTCAGCCAGCGCGCGTTCCAGCAGGAGAAGCTCAAGGGAGACCACATCGTCGACGTGAACCTGACTGGGCATCAGTACCGCTGCGAGATTCATCTTGGGTTGTACCTACAGTTGCCATGATATTGGAGCCATCGCCGATGAGGATTCCGCGACCGAAGGACCGGAAGATGGTGGCATATGTGGGGAACATGACGCTCATCCGACGAACAGGACCGTAGCCCTCTCCAAAGATCGTTCCAGGAGCGACGTTATATCCACTGATGAGACCAGCTTCGTCGGCACGGAAGATCCTGTGGCCTAATGAGCGAGAGAATTCCTAAGAAACCAGGGATCTGACGCACGCCATGTCCACGTCTCTGTGCATCGCAGTGGGAGGTATACCTCGGATATCGCTCTCACTGGCGTCCTGTGACTGTGATTTCAGCGAAAGAGTAGGTCATTTAGTAAGCGCCGCACGTTAATGTAGACACGCTTCGGTGGAGCGACTCCCTCCGCGTTATCGAGGACGACGAAGGCACCGCTCGTATGCAAGAGAATGGCACGGGTACCCGTTTCTTTCGTCCGTTGGGCCAGGCCATCGATGATGGCATTGACAAGCGATAGGTCGTTGAGGTCCGCCGCGTTTACGACGACATCTGCTTTACTCGCTGCCGCGATCACAGCCTATCGATTGAACAGTCGTCAGTGAGAAGCACTGATAGAGAGAAAGGAACGTGCATCGTAATCTCCGTCAACGTGAATAACTTTGTGAGCACCGGCACCCAACACTGCTGCGTCATGAGTGGGAGAGCGTAGGATGGCGGTAATCTTCGCATCGGGGTACGCTCGGGCAATTGCAACAAGCAGACTCCCTGTGCAGACGAGTCGGCGTTAGTTTTAAGGTAAGGCCTGCGACGCTGCGAACCTCCAAGATATCCAGAAGCACCCAGAAGGAGCACGGAGAAGTCGGCAGCAAAGGGCATTGTATGAGGTTGGTGTGCGAAGCCGGGGCGTGAGGTCCAAGCTTTTATCTCACAGCTGGTCAGCGGGCGCTTTACATCAGCCACAGTCAGCAAACACAGGAAGCATGCGGTACGGCAGCATGCTGACGCGCGCCCCTCCTGTGTGCGAGCCGTTCTCAAAAGCTGTGAGCAAGAGACAAGGTCTACTACGACCGAGCTAGGCGTTCAGCGACCGTCCGCGGTCATGAGTGGCCGTTTCACGTCAACATGACCGCGTACACACCCATGCCGCTGAGTCAGAAGTGGGTAGATACGCGTGTGGCCGTTGATTTGCGCGCGACGAATGACAAGCAGCCACCGCATAGATCATGTGCGAGTCGGGCAAGCAAGACGCTGGAACAAGTGGCGCGCGACCAGTCTATTTGTTGCGTCACGCCGTGCTTTCTACGTCCAGCAGATCGAGTCGCATGATGCCCGCGAGATGTTCGCGGACAGCGGGGCGCGCCTCGCGCGCGGCAGTGACATTGAACTCCTTCAACCACGCCGTGACGAAGGACACCTCCTCCTGGTGGATCGCGCGAATACGCGGCGGCTCGTCTGCAGCATTGACGAGACCGTTCTCGTCCCAATGATGAACGCCATCTACAGGAAATTCAGCGTCAGCAACAGCGCGACGTCATGAAGTCCTGGGTGTGCTGACCGTATATCTCCTTGAACGGCCGCGACACCGTGTCTTCGCGCGGCTCCGCGTACCAGCTGTGTGGCGTCGCCGGCATCCAAGGATCCGCCGTGCCGTCAATGAACGCGAGCCGGTCTGCTGCAATTGCAAAGTCGCCCAGCGAGTTGACAGCACCGACTACATCTGGCAAACGCGGCACGCGGAAGTGCTTCCCTGGCGGGTACGCGACCTTGCAGATGCGGGACACGTATTCAAGGGTAATGAGTCGCGAGATGATGCGCGGGTGCGTCGGGTCTGGTGGTGCGGTCTGCAAGTGTTGGTCAGCGCACGAAGAGACGAGGGTGAACGATGTACCATAAAGTAACCCCATTCGGTGCACACTTGAAACATCCAGAGACGCCAGTCGCTCGCGAGGCTGACGTCCGAGTATTTAGCCGTGTCGTACGTCCCGAAGCACTGCGCATGTTAACCGAAGATTTGGATGCTTGGGAAAGGTCGAACCTCTTCGACGTTATAGCCTTCTGGGCAGTTCCTTCCGACATAAGCCTTGGTGTACGCCGCGTAGTTCAGCGCCGCCGCGTCCAGCTCGAAGGGGCCGAGCTTGACAGGCTGCAGCTGCTCGCCCTCGAGAACGGAGCAGAAAGCCTCGAAGCTTGTCCCGCTGACAGCGGGGTCCCAGTTCCGGGCTAAGCAGCGTGAGTGCGAGAATTAACAAGACGATACACATACCCTGCCAGCCACCAAGCGGCGCCTCAAGTACTGACGCAAAATCATCGTCGTGCTCGAGGTCTTCGAGGCCGAAAAGCTTCTTCAGCGGCTTGCGCAGGAGCTTGACTTGTAAGATGCGGTCGACGAGCTCGATAGTGCGTTGGATGCGCGCGACACAGTCGGTAGGAGCATGGAGACGAATGACTTCGTAGTACTCCCAAAAGACGATAGCAGCGTGGGTTACGGCTGTAATGCGGTCAGTAGGAAATGGCAACTGTTGACTTCACGCACCACTTGAAGCGATCGCGCCGAACGTCAAGTCAGGGTACAAGACGCGCATGTGCGCAGCACGGGCGCCTGCGTAAGATCCCTGCGGGAGGGTTACACGAGGCTGACGCGCGGCGGGACTGACGAACACCGTAGTAAATCCACGGCGTGCCCGGCGCCGTCAAGTCGTCGTCGATGCCAGGGAACTTGATGTTGGCCATGAAGTTGGCCGAGTCCGCCGCGGACTGATTGTTGTTGAGGAAGCGCAAGGAGTCGGTCGTGAAGTTCAGAACAGGTATGGAGAGGCCGTAGTAGCGGTGCTCGAGGACGACACCCAGCCCGTTCGTCGCCTTGGTCAGAATGTCGACAATCCCAGTATCGAGGAACGGCAGTCTGCCCTCGCCGCTGGTCTCGCCGCCGTCTAGAACGATGACGGGGCCGCCGGGCTTGTAGTGACGATCGCTGAACCAGTAGCGCTGCAGGAAGGTGTCCGAACGCGACTTGTCGAAGTGGTCGAGTGGCTGGCGGAACCAGCGCGCAGGAAATTCCGCAGATTCAAGTAGTTGTGTGCCATCCTGAAGAACGAGCGCGGGTTTAGATGTCCTGAGCGAGATTTAGGTTGTGCTCAGAGATTAAGCAGAATTTCTGCGCACGCAGCATGCTGGGATAGTCTCCACGAGTTCACAGACTGAGCACCAAGGCGCATGTCGTTCATAGACGACCCAGAGGCGGCGCATAGCGTCGAGCAAGCTGCCGCGAGAATGGCGACCTTCCCGAACATGATGGAGCTGCGGAAAGCTGCGCAAGCGCGACAACTCCGCCTAAGTCAACAAAACCCTCCTATTCACCGATACCGGAGTCGAGGACTTCGTCATGAGATCGGAGAGAAGAGGGAGAGTGAGAAATTAGTACGAGTATGACGGGCTGCGGTGTAGATTTGAATCTATGTTGTCCACCGAAGTTATGTCGAGCGCGACTGACGGGTTCCAAGCACAGTGAGAGCAGCAAAAAGACCACAGAAAGAGGGCGTAGCAGATATCAAAGGCCCCACGTGATTTTATATAGTAGTCATTGTTCTGAGTAGACGTGAATGGCGAAACGCGTCCATGAAGCCGATCAATAGCCACAGAGCCTGCTCAATCGCCAAATCGCGGGTCCAAACAGTTGGAACTTGCGTACGCCAGTGAGGTTCAAGATCGTCATGGTCGCGGAGCTTTCAGAAGCGTCAGGCGAATAGTCTGAAGAAAAGATTCGGCCCCAACCGCCGGATGCTGATATCGAACCTGGACCTGAACTATTTCCTCGAACAGTCCGCCGTACGACCAAGTCTGGTTCTGACATCCTAGACCGCTAATCTGTGCTATTGCTATCTTTCCCGAACTTGGCATCTAGTCCTGGGTCCGGCTCTTGGCCTATACCACACTTACCATTATTTCCGGCCTACGTTCCGGCAAAGTAACTTCATCAAACCGCTTGGAACCTTGCTTTGCTCCATGCTGATTTGCTCGTGGATCCGAGTCTTTGGCGACTTCGTGAAGACTTCGCACGGCTCACAGAGGACCTGGCTTTCCGTGCGGTCGACTTGTGCTTCCTAGCCTCCTGCTCTTCGATATCTGCAGTCCAGGCAATGCACTCAGTACGATTGCGCCTTAAAAGCTGTACCGAGTCCTTGCTACGACAGTGGTGTGCTCCATCGAACTCCTCTCGACGTCTGCAGCGGTGCTAAGGTCGAACTTCAACTGCGACCTCAAACGACGTCGATTCATGACCTCTAAGCCAGTTCACAAATCATCAGGACCGTTTTGGTCGACAGTTCATCCACCTGAAGAATTTTCATTTAATCTGAACCAAGCCCTTCACGTCCGCGGCGAGTTTGGCTATGTTTGTTCATCTCGCGTCTCTTGCCCACCACTTGCACGGTGGCTAGTTCTGAGCGTCCTGCATACCAGGGACCTCATCATATCTGCCGACCTCACTATCGCCTCTTACATCGCGTGTAAACGCGTAGATAATCAGTTCATTCGGCGCATCCGCGAAAATGGCTTCCAACCCTGTTGGCGCGATGTCGGACGCGCAGCTTAAGCAGCACATCAGTATGCTCACGCAGGCACG
>KV426779.1:0-12991 GCA_001632375.1 Exidia glandulosa HHB12029 | reverse complement strand
TGGGACTTGGAGTCGGATGCGTGGAAGCGTCTCGTAAATTCCGCGGGAGTATAGTAGGTTGGAGCTGGAGCTCTGGTTCGACAACGATGACCCAGCAAGTAGCACTTGATGGAGACACCGTGCGAGTAGAATGCTGTCACGCAGATGCACTGTAGCCCTGTAGTGGAAATGACCGCTCCAAAAAACAGAGCTCCTGCCCAGCACTGGCGGGTGTACTAGGGAGTATGATTTCTAGTTCGGTATCGAGCATCCTCCAGGTCAAGTCATTGGGGCCAGCGCAGCGCGTATATGCCGTTATTGAACTCGTCGCTGTAGCGGGCGAAGCCAAGTGTCGCGCGGTCAGCGCCGACGCGAACCTTGCCTTATGACCGATGTCTCGTCGACACCGGCAGCGACGGCGGCGGCCACAGTGGCCGCCCAGCCCACTACGTGGATGGATATGTTAACAGCAAAGTAAATCCGACTATTTGAGCACGACTCGGGCTGAATTTATCAGTCCATATTTTTCTGCAGGTTTCGGTCTTATGGCACGCGTCCTGCTCGCATACTGGGTTTCATCGTGTCCTGAATATTACACCAGGGTGTTGGAGTCGGCTTACAAGCCTTGCGACGCGGTTCTGTAGCTGCGCTTACGCTGGCGCAAAGGCGAATGCTAGTCTCGCTCGAAATCTCCAACCGCGATCCAGGATACGGCTGGTTTCTTTCTTGGATGGCAACGGCACAAAGACAACAGACTGGTCTCGCTGCTCGATGGAGTCGAAGCCCACAGCTTAGTCTGCACACGACCGTGCAGCAGACGCGTGAGCACGCTGCCCCGGACATCGCGTTCAGCATGGTCGCGGGACTTGGGAACCACTACTTTCGATATCGCGGCGCCTGGTTCCAGGTCAACTCTTTCCCCGATACCGGCATTCCGCCCGTTTCTGACGTACTGAACCGCAGGTGCACCGCGAACGTGAGGTCCGGAGTGCAGCCGCGAGCCAGGGCCCCGTCTGGGAGACAGTGACGTTAACCACGCTGGCCCGGGATCGCGAGCTATTCAAAACGCTTCTCGCGGAGGCCCGTACGCTCGCGGTCGGCTCGCTAGAAGGGAAGCTCATCATTCGAACGCCCTACGGTCTCGAGTGGCGTCCCTTCGGTCTTCCGCGTGCGAAGCGGCCGCTGTCGAGCGTCGTGCTCGACACCGGGATCAGCGAACGCATCCAAGCCGATCTGTCCAGCTTTATCGAGCGCAAGTCGTGGTACGCAGACCGGGGTGAGTGCGTCAGCTGACGTGCTTCATCGCCCTTTGTCTGAATCCGCGCAGGAATTCCGTATCGCAGAGGATACCTCCTGCACGGCCCACCCGGAAGCGGCAAGTCGTCCTTCATTCGCGCGCTGGCTGGCGCGTTCAATTACGAGATATGCGTGCTCAATCTGGCCGAGCGCGGCCTTACTGACGACAGACTGAACGTCATCCTCTCCAACATCCCTGAGCGCAGCATTCTGCTCATGGAAGACGTTGACGCCGCATTCAATAAACGCGTTCAAGTAACTGCCGACGGGTACGGTTAATTCCTCGTTCAGTCTTGCGTCTGACGCGTTACAGATATCAGTCGTCGGTGACATTTTCCGGCTTCTTGAACGCGCTGGATGGAGTAGCGAGCGGGGAAGAACGCATGCTCTTTCTGACGACGAACCACATAGAGCGTCTAGACCCAGCTCTCATCCGTCCGGGTCGAGTTGACGTCGTCGAATATCTGGGAGATACGTCGTCTGCTCAGGCGCGCCGGTACTTCGAGCAGTTCTTCGGCGAGAACGCCGCGGGTGCGGACGAGCTGGAGAAAGCTGTCAGCACTAGGGCACATGCTGGTCGCCGGACGAGTATGGCCGCGCTCCAGGGCCACTTCATCCGCCATTCATTGCCTCGTGCCCTCGATCCCACAGTCTTGGACGAGATCTTCACCACAAGCGCGCGGGGAAGCGACGAGTGACTACAGTATAGTTTGTCCTATGTCTCCTGGCATCCAGGCTGCAGGTGTTACATTGACTTGAGAATTGTGACGTATTCTTCCATTGCCGTTGCGGTAGTCATAGTAATGTCTGGGAAATGGAATGGTCACTGCCTTGCTGCGCTCAAGGTCCGGAGGAGGCCGGTTGCGCCTTGCTGTCTTCCGTCAACCATGAACCTGTCGACGGGCACCAGCGAGGGGCCCAGTTGTACAGTGGTACCCCAGACATCGAAACATGCGCTACGTCGTCCTTCAGCACTAAGGGTGTTGGTGCTCTGTTCGTTTCTCTGCCGCTCGAGGTTGTTCGCACGATTGTCATCGCTGCGGCGACAGACAACATCATCCATCGCCAGCGATGGGTAGCCCTTTCTCTCCCTCTCGTATGCCGCGAGTCTGGCTCCGCTGTAGAGCCTATACTCATTGCGACGGTCCGCGTCACCGAGCGCAATGCGCACATGTTCTGGCAACAAAAGGAGCGCTTCCGCTCGACACGCTCTCTAATTATGGACGGACACCATGCTTTATGGATCGACCCTGCACATTTCAGCCATATTTTCTTCATCTCCTTCAAGGTGCCACACTTGCTTCGCTTGGCCGAGCAGGCGGCGCTTGATCCAGACTTTCACCTCAACTTTCACCCTCGTATACTGCGCCTGGTCGCTTCTGACTCTGAACTCTGGTGTAATGGTCTTGAAAGATTCCCCTCCTTAACCCATATCCATATCCAGCAACGTTGGACACGCGACTTTGCGAAATTCGCGTCATGTTGACCACCCAGCACTCGCTTTCTTGCTATCGACCCAGCATTCGAGGAGGGCTTACCCTCAGGGGTCAAGCGGTTCCTCGATGGGATGTCGCGTAGCTTACAGTTCAGTATCAAGGTGCTAGGACGAGTACTCGTCCGCACCCCGTACGTCAAACGCGATCTACGAGATTCGCTTTCGCAGGGCATGACCGGGCTTGCCATCCTCAAGTCAGAGCCTACACTCTGGCTGGACGATAGCATTGCATACATCAGAAGTGTGCGTGGGTTTCCCATGCAGGATCTTGCCAACGAACTGGATTGCGGAACTCTGTATTTCTTTGGTCGACAGTTGTGGGGCCCCTCGTAAACTGGGCGACGATACATTGGACAACGACGTGCTGCACTAGATCTCGATGACCGGGAGAAGCTTCGCAGACGCTGCTGGAGCCGACGCTGTACCCGTCGTATTCCAGATTATGGCGAAGGGATCCCAGGACGGGTCGGTGTGGCGCTCGTACTCGATGAGGTTCGCGATGCGGAGCGATGTGTCCTCACCCCACACGTGTCCTATCCAAGCAAAGATCCCGTCGATGCCAGCTGCGACGCCGCTCGTCGTCCAAATATTACCATCCACGACCCAGCGCGCCTGAAACACGATTTGTTAGTGCGTCTGTGCTGCGTCCGACGCGCAAGAACAGACCTGCGGAACCCATTCAACATTCGGTCCGGTACTCTTGACGAACGCCCATGCAGCCTTGTTGGACGTCGCGCGCCTCCCGTCCAGCACGCCAGCACGCGCGAGGAGCGTAGCGCCCGTACACACCGAGATCAAGTACTTCAAATCCGGGTACTGCGTCTTGATGAAGTCGATAGCGGGCTGGAGCTGCTCAATTGGCGCGCGCGTCCCAAGGCCGCCGGGGACGATGAGCACGTCCAGGTTCTTCGGCGGGTCCGCGAACGTGTGCGACGGCACGATCGACTCGCCGAAGAAGGAGGGGGTGGCCATCGAGACGGGACGCGTGTTGACAGGGTCGAGCGAGCCCGCGATGATGGACAGATTCAGAGGGACGGACATGGAGAGCATGTTGAGAGGGTCGAGAGGGCCGAAGACGTCGAGGGCTTCGAAGCTGGGAAACACGATGTAGCCGATGTTCACAGGGGGCTCTGTTCAATTTTGTACGATAGTATGAGTCACAGAATACGTTCCTACGCGAGGAGGACGTGCCTGCATCCTGAGCGTGCACGAAAGCCGCTGCGGCGAGCACGAAAGTCACAAACTGCTTCATCGCTGTCGAGTCAAAGGAAAAGAGAGCAGATGAAGATTTGGGAGAGACCGCAGATCCACCCTTTTGTAGCCAGACAAGTCATTGGTATTGGTCAGACATGTCCGCCGAGATGTTGCCGTGGATGGGAGGGGTGACTACCACACAGCCTGACGCTGGGCATCATGACGCGGGCGATAATTTCCAACCTCAAGGCCTAGAAGCCAAGAGCGCATGACCGTTGCAGACAATGAGGATGGTTCCAGACAGATGACAACCCTGGGACCGAGTCCTGCCTTAACGGAAAGAGTGGTGAACAGACCAGACGTGAGGCGTCTCCTGTCCGCGAGCGCGCTCCATCCGATTACCCAGCAGCTTCGTGTCCCCTTGCATGGGTGGCGAGCGACACCCGCCGCGCATAGCTCCAGCAGGTACCGCCGCGCAGAGCAGAGGGAGAAATGTCGGTGACAGCGAAGTCACGAGGACAGGCGATGACGAAGCGCAGCCCAGCTGCGGCGGCCGAAAGTGTTCGCCATGGACTTGAACAATGAGGTGCTTGTCGCCTCGCCGCTGTCGCGGGCTTCCGCAGATCCATGAACGAGCAATGAGCGCTCAGCCTTGCGAATGTGGCAGGACTGATTGGGCCAGGGGGTCTTGGAGGTACGTGTGGGAGAGAATGAAGAAAAGCATAGGGATGACAGACACCCAGGAATCGCGCCGAGTGTCCAGTGTGTCATCGACTGTATTCTGCTCGAGTGGAGGCTGCTAGGTTAGGGAATGCGTTACGTATACAGTCGCGAGCTGGAGAGCAGCCCGGCGACTCGGTGGAGGCAAGTCCCAGGCAGCGTGTTTGGAGGGGAGCAAAGAGCAAGGACAGGTGGACCGGATGCTGTACGTCAGAGCCTTTAGCTTTATATGGACGGCAAAAAGGCCGCAATTGATCTCCCGCAAAAATGCCTCACAAGCGCGGATGTACAGCAACAATAAACGATCTGCAGTACTTCACTGCGCGAAGAAAGGGCGAGGGAACTATGCAGGTAGGTGAAGGACTTGAGCGTTATCGGACATGTCGGTTTAATCCTGTTGAGACAGAGCCGATACAGCCGATCAACTTGCCGAAGGACGGCGGTAACGGTACTCTCCACCAGTGCCCGCTGATGATGACAAATCCAATGACTGGGCAGTTTTCCTGGGAGTCCGAGACGCGTTGATACCGCGTACATCCGTTGTCCCCGGCGTCGATCATCAGTCTGTCACCATATCAGTTGCCTCCCGTTACGTATATAAGTCGGCCAGGAATCATATCTATGTCTCTATCCGCCTCCACATCGTACAGCTCGCGCACTCAACTCACTACTACCACAATGCGTTTTACCGTCATCCTCGCTCTCACCCTCGTCGGTCTCACCGTCGCTTCGCCAGCTCGTGCGTCATCCTTCACACGGATTTAGTTGCTGTTACTGACTCTTGTGGGTGTAGCCAAGACGTCGACTCAGAAGGCAACGTCGACGAAGAGCATGACATCGGCGAAGTCAACTTCGACGCACAAACCCACCAGCACGCATAAGACCACGCCCACGCCTACCACAACCAAGAAGTCTAGCTCGACGAAGAAGAGCAGCAGCACGAGCACGAAGAAGTCTTCTGTCAAGCCGACCACGACGAGTACGAAGAAGAGCACGTCGAGCACGAAGAAGATGACGAGTACGAGCACCAAGAAGTCATCCACCTCGGCCAAACCTACGACTACCAAGAAATCGTCCTCCAGTACGTTGCCTCTCTCGGTCTCATCATGCACGGAAATGGAGATGCTGATTTTGCGCGTACAGCCACTAAGAAGTCCTCGAGTACTACCAAGGCGTCGACCACGACCAAGAAGGCTACCACTACTAAGAAGTCGACAATGACTCCTGTGCCGACCTCTACGGACGACGATGATGATGACTTTACCTCTACCGAGGATGGGGACTTTACTACGTCGACGGACGATGGTGACAACTCCTTCACGTCGACTGATGACCCCGCTGCAACTTCTACTGATGATGGTGACTTCCCGGCGCCCACTGGCACAGACGATGGCGATGATTCTGCGCCTACGTCCACGGATGACGATGTGCTTGTGCCAACCGTCTTGTGATCGCTCGAGCTATATAGATGTTACGGCTCTGTATGAGAATATGTACTGCATATATATAGCAACACAATATTTATCATCACGTACCGAATCCTGGCGTGTACCACTTTCAACTCGTTGAAAGGATCTGGGCAACGCGCGTGCCTTCGTGCGCTTTTGTTACGGCACAGAATGAACTGAGTGCGCAGATATGTAGCTCTTAAATTTCAAGTTCAGCATGGCTCTGGGCGATCACGTCAGAGTTGTGCTTGCGAAAAGTTATGGAGAGGGGAAAGAGCGGTAAAGCGGAGTTCAACATATGACTCGCATCTTGTTTCGTATCCACGACCATCTAAGAGTCAGGCTCGAGTCGCTAAATCTCCTACTCGACCTATCTCCTTACCACCCATGCCTGGGTTTGCCGACTTGCCTATCGAGCTCGTGCACCGCATAGTCCAGGATGTGGTCCGCGACAACCTCCTCGCGTCTGGAAAATGGGTGGCATCCCTCGCTCGCGTTTGCCGCGCTTTCCACGACATTGTAGACCCCATCCTTATCAGCACCGTGCGTATGACGGATACGAATTGCAGCCTAGTCGCGGCGCACAAGCGCCGCTTTGCGCGGACTACACGAGTTATCATCAGCTTGAAGGCGACAGACCACGAGCCTGCACTACGGTACCTTCGCGAGCTACTTGGATTAGCCGGGTTCTCGCCCAAGGTCATGACGATCGGAATCGACAGGGGGCGCACCTCGAGGATCGTATTTGCCATGGCAGCGCGCCTGCAGTCTATCACGCACATGTACCTCCAAATCTACTACGACGTTCTATCAGAGCAGGACCCGACTTCGTACATCTCGCTCTCTGCTACGCACGTCATTCTGGAGCCTGTCATTCTATCCCCTGCCATGTGTGACGCCGCGGTCGCTCATATCACCGAATACCTGCGGCTTCGCGACGCGCGCTTGAAGCGGATGCTCATCCGCACTCCCGGCATCGGCTATAGGTGGAGGGCGACATTTGTGGATGGACTTATCCGACGCGCTACAGACAGTCGCGACAGACGACTCTGGCTGGACGACTCGGACGTTTGCCCGAGCACGGCAGCGTATGTACTCAGGGCTCCAGTGGCGACTGATGAGGAGATGGGTACAGAGTTTTGGAACACGGGCAGGCAGCTGTATAATCCAAACATGTGACGGCTCGTATTCGAATTCGCATGCTCGTGCACGTTTCCGAGCGGGTTGCTCCACCTAAACGGCTGGGCTCACGCCGTACTCTGGTCGCTCTCCTCTATGACGAATGCGCGGAAACTTTCTACATGATGACAGCTACGGAGCACGGTGAGGATTCAGCGCTGAATATTCAGCACTTGAACTAGCACGACGGGTTGCGTCCCTTCTGCTGAGCGATGTTTGAAGTCTCTTCGCGACTCCTGCTCTTCTCGAGACCATCTATTGGTGCTGGGTCTTTGCTTTAGCGGTAGCACACGGGCTGCGGTGTGACTTGGCTGGGCGATCTATCTGGCGGTCTGCCTGCGAATCCGAGACGCGTTGGCATCGCGTACATCCGACGTCGATCGCCAGTCTGTCACCATATCTGTACCCTCTCCTTGCGTATATAAGTCGACCAGGCATCGGATGCATCTCTCTATCCGCATCAACACATCCACATCCTACAGCTCGCAGTCTCAATCCACTACTACCGCAATGCGTCTCACCGTCCTCCTCGCGCTCACCCTCGTCGGTCTCACCGTCGCTTCGCCAGCTCGTAAGTTATCCTCTTGCTCTTCCTCTCATCATTTATCGCTGACTCTTGCCTTGTAGCCAAGACATCGTCGAAGAAGGAGTCCTCGACTAAGAGTGTGTCGCACAAGCCTACCTCGACATCGTCGCACAAACCCACCAGTACTCACAAGACGACTCCTACGCCTACTTCCACCAAGAAGTCCACATCTACGAAGAAGAGCAGTAGCACGAGCACCAAGAAGTCCTCGGCCAGGCCTACTTCGACGACCACAAAGAAGAGCACGTCGAGCACGAAGAAGGCTACGAGCACAAGCACGAAGAAGTCGACTAGCACAGCTAAGCCTACTACTACCAGTACCAAGAAGGCGTCTACCAGTGCGTTCCCCTCGATTTCCCTTCTTGCTGATACTGAGCGAGCGCTGCAGCCACTAAGAAGTCTTCGACCACCACGAAGGTGCCAACGACAACAAAGAAGTCCACGTCCAGCACGAAGAAGCCGACCATGACGCCAGTGCCCACCTCTACCGATGAGGACTTTTCCACTTCTACTGACGACGGTGACTTCACCACGTCCACGGACGACGGCGACGACTCTTTCACGTCTACGGACGACTCGGCCGCGACTTCCACGGACGACGGTGACTTCCCTGCGCCTACTGACAGTGATGAGCCTACGCCGACGCCTACGGATGAGAACGATCTTGAGCCCACTACATTCCCGGACGGTGGCGATGAGGATTTGGCATGATCGTTTTCTCGCCAGAGCAGTCGCCGCAGATTTAGAAGCAAGATTATGTACCGCACGAGTAATTAGAGCAATGCAATCCTCATCATCCTGATATCCTACTCCACACATTCAAGGGGTCTCATCGTCTGGCATGCCTTGTTATAATATCCCCTCAAGGCTGCCATCGCGCGTCCAATGGAGGGTGAAGTGACCGGTGACTGTGTCAGTCCATGTACTGCCGCCATCAGGAGTTTCGCTCTCGTCCAGTTGCGCCGGAAGGACAGGGATTGCAGATAGGGTGCGACGATTATTGCATACGCCTGCAAGTTGCGGATCGATTTCTTCTAGGTAACGCGCAACCCTAAGTGAACACCATTCACAGTGCACGGAAATGCATTATGGCCTTCAAGGTCGGGATATGCCCTTTAAGGTCGGGATAGCCACGGTCGCCAAGAGGACACGTACGCGGTACGCCGACGAGACGGAATACACAGCCTGCAAGTGCGGGTTTGTCGCGGGCACGCAGTGAACAAGCGGCGTCCACGTAGGTCTCCCGCGGGGCCCGACGAGCACCGCACAGTCACCCGCGGCGTGCGAGACAGTCAGACGCGCAATTCACCCGCGAGGGTACAGCACAGGGTTCCGCGAGCGTCCGGGCCTGCGCAGAGCGGGGATAAGGCAAAGATTCACAGAACACAGCTAAGTATAGGGCAGAGCATGCAGGTGCACGTCCGGACAAAGACACAGCGCCGTGTGGTTGTAAGGGGTTGCCATGGAATCAGTCAGGCTCGAAGTGCGGTCGAATGCAGGATTTCGTCCGTGCCATCGAGATGCGAGTGAATTTGCCGAAACGTCCGTATTCGCAGCCCAGAGCCTGCAGTGACCCACGCGGCGCAGCTTGTACTGCAGTCTCAACCTGTGGGCGGGATTTAGACGGGTCGTGCGAGGCGGTGTGGGAAGGAGAAGGACAAGAGCCGGAAGCAGCCGCGTGCGCCACGCCACTTGACTTTGACTTTGACCCGCCCACTTCAATTTTTGTATAAAGTCCATGGCTCACCAACGGATCTTTATCCAAGTCCCCACGCGCCCGCCGACGCCGCCGTCAGACACAGCGCCCCCATCCCAGACCAACTCGCCCACGAGCAAGATGTGCGCGCCGACGTCGATACAGCAGAGCACCAACACCCTCATCGTCGCCCAGCTGCCCGTAGAATTCTTCGAGCTCGCTTATCTCCAGGCTCTGCGTGACGTCTTCGCCCGGCACGGCGAGATACATACTTGGGCGCCGATACGCGTGTTCCGGAGGGCGATTGTTACGTTCTGGAGACCGGAGGACGCGGAGAGGGCGAAGAGGGATTTGGACGGGCTTATATTGCCTTCAGAGTGCGTTCTTACTTCTTACCCTCTCTTGTAATCTATAGTACTTTACTGACGTTATGCAGTCCACCACATCAGATTCGAGTCTACCGCGGCGCACATACGCCTATTCGACGTGTAACAGAACCCTCGTCTGCAGACTACGATCCGTTTTACCTCGCACCTCCCCGGCTCGAAAAGAACTTCCTTATATCTCCACCAGGCTCGCCGCCCGTTGGATGGGAACCCATCGTCGAGGAACCACCGAACGCAGCGCCGCTCGCGTCAGACCTCATCGCCGCACTCACCAAGCTGCAATTAACGCAGAACGAGGAGGGCGTTCGGAGGACGGGCAGTGGAAGCGGCGTGGAGATCGTCTACGAGGACGCAGACGGCGGGAGGGGCATTACCGTCTCGGTTGTCGACATGGACGAACAACCGGACTATGGCGACGAGGAAGAGGAGGAACTGCGGCGCGCTGAGAGCCCTGTGGAGGAGGACACGTTCGGGAACGACGTCTGGGTCAATGGGCGACGACCTGGCTTCACACTCGCCGGCGAGCGCGCACGATTCGTCCCGACGGCGCTGCCACCGATACGCAGCCACTAGCTTCGTGGAACGAGTGGCGGTTTCCTCTCGCGGGCGGACCTGCCGTCCATGCGCTACTTTTTCCGCGCGATCACGGCGCGCGGCTGGCGCTGAGTCGATGCGTATCTTGTCCGCGTGCTGTCATCAGTCTGTGCTCAGTGCATGCTGCTCTAGGCGTGACGACGTGCCGTTCTCGCGGCCCCATCTCTTGCCCGCGCTCCCTCGTGGTCCCCTCAGGCCTGGCCGTGATTCTTTGCAACGCACGCAGCAATTATCCTAGGACATTGCTTCTTTTTGTTCCCCTCTTCGGGCTGTACACTCTACGTGCGCGTCTGAATTAACACAGCTTTGCTCACTGCGAGCTTATCGTCAGCCATGAACGCGATCTCTGACATGCGCGCAAGTACCCTCCCCCGAGAATCTGGGAGCTGTTTTCTCTGACTGTCTATGATCTCGTCTTTCGCTGCCTACTCTACAACTCGTTCGTGCGTACTAAACTCTACAACATCTAAACGTCCTCTAATGTCATCACCATATTCAGAAGCTTGCCTCGCTCATACGAACTCAGCACTGCCCTCTGCCGGTGCTGACGGAAAGAGTGGCTCTGGCGCGATTGCAGGCGATAGTGCAGGTGGCAAGATGGGCCCAACTGGCGCAGGCGATGGTGGAACGAATGGCTCTGGCGCTGGAGCGAGGATCGGAGCAGCTGGAGGTGGTGCGACGATTGGCGCAGCTGCTTGCACACCCTGTGTAGGCCCCGTGGGCGGGGCAAAGAATGGCGGCGACGGCGACGACGGCACTGACGCGGCTGCTGGCTCAAATACCCCGTGCAAGAGGGACCCCGGTGTGGCGATCGGAGCAGCAGCGACCGCTGGAGCAGCTGGAGGAATAACGATTGGTGACGCTGCTTGTACGCCCTCTACTGGCGCCGGTGGGACGAACGATCCTGGCGCGAGGACTGGAGGATTTGTTGGCGAGCCGACGACTTGGGACGGCGCAAAGACTGGTGCAGCTGCAGGCGCAGCGGGCAATAACGCACCCGGGGCGGCGATCGGTATCGTGAACGTGAATGGTGGCGCAACAGGCAGCCCCGGCGCGGCTGGCGATCCAGTCTGCGACGGCGGCAGTAGGTTGATTGGCGCAGGGAGGAATGGTCCCGGAGCAATAAGCGGTGGCACTTGCGACGGTGCCAGTGGTGGCAGCTTGAAAGAGAAACCCGGCAGTCCACCCACCACCGGACCCGTCGGAGCCTGCGGCGGCGAACAATTGCTAAAGGGCCGCAGAATTGGCCCGCGGAGGCCGGGCTTGACACCTACACTAGTAGGAGGCGGAGCAGCCCGTCGCACCGGACTCTCGGTCTCGGGAGGCTCCTCTGACTCTGATTCCAAGTCTGACTCGGGTATAGCCTCCAGGAAGGAAGTGGTACCCTCTGCACACGGTGCGGAGGGCGGGAACGGTCGAATGAGTGGTCGCGTGAATGGGATGAATGGAGCGTTAGGGTTGGGCTTGATAATGGATGTTGGAAGAACTCCAGCACGACGCAGGAGCTCTTTGCCCCAGCGTAGCTGCGGGAACGTTCCTGGAGCCTCAGCTGGTGAAGCGCCGCCATGTTCGAGCCTGGCGGAGGACTCGATTGGGATGGGAATGGCGACGACGGGACCTAAAGCCAGCGCAAGATAAATGACGAAGAATCCGCGCATCGTAAACGACGGGGTAGAGAAATCTCGCAATGGGCCTGCCCAAGCGAGAAGAGAACGAAAAGGAACGAAGGAATGAAGAATAGCTCTTGAAAATCTGTATACCAATCCACACTTGAGCTTTATGGACTCTCGCTCCCGATCGGTTACAGTGCAGGGAACAGCCTTGGACTTTCTATATCACGGTTGTACTCTCGGTCAGGGTTCGCTCGCCTGTTTTAGACTAAGAATAAGACAGAGATCGCCATAGACTGCAGCAGAGCTTATGAGATGGGCAAATCTCCGGATCCGATGATTTATACCGTATCGCCCTGAGAGTCGGATGCGTGTCCTGTCCCCGGAACCGGGCTGTCATCCAACACTGCAGATGTGCTGTGTCTCGCGGTCGCGTTTGGTGCGATTTGCCTGTAATTTGCACGTTCTGCCGCCACTTCCATCATTCAGATGACCGCGGAGGAGTTCTTTCGATATTTACAGAAACTGATCTTACTCGCGAAGGAACGTTTCACACGGAATAAGCGTCTCGGGGGAGCGTCATTGGTCGATGAAGTATACCAGTCAGAATATATTCGGGCGTTAATTCACATCCTCCGTTATGTTGACCAACAAGCGACTCCCAACATCATACACTACAAAGGATAGAATCAAACAATTCCAGCTTGAGGAGTGCTGAAGCCCCCGCTGGCAGGTGCAGGAGGCAGCCCATATGCAGGGTTGAGGTCTGAGCGTGCCAAACCCGCAGGTTTGACCGGGAAGCCATTAA
>KV426777.1:0-13092 GCA_001632375.1 Exidia glandulosa HHB12029 | reverse complement strand
TCAGCCGCGTTCAGCTCGTACGCGCAACCTCGTTGCCGGAGTGCGGTTACGACTCCAAGGGTCTGCTCATGCAGAATGCGACGGGGAGAGAGACGAGACCTCTCTTCAAAGCCGCGCGCCGCCTCATCGTTAGCTACGCGCTGACGAAGCAGTTCCGGAGTGCAGAAGGAATGCGGGGAACGCGCTGCGTGAGGATTGGAAAAGGAACATATCTTCGCGCCGGCACCTGACTCCTGTTCAGTAATATGCGCGCAGAGTTACTCTTGCACGTACAAGTTCCCTCGCTGCGAGTAAACCTCACAGCAGGATCAACTTTATCCGCTAAGACGGTCGAGAATAACTGACACTTGCGGCGCCGTGCCGAGCCAGGATCGGATCGAGAGTAGATGATATTTCCGAGAGGACTGGTATACGAAACTTGTCCTGTCTCCGAGTCGCGAAGTGGAGTGATGGGAAAGACATGTGCAACACCGTTCCTTTCCGTGTGCGGATACTCGATGACGGAATCCGCTGGGTGGATGTAAACATGCGCGACGGTGGATTCCCGTGTAACGATCCAGCGGTTGCCGTGAAGCTTTTCCGAGTCTGGATGTGCTGAGAACTGGGGCAGCGGCGAGTTCATCTCATCAGGAATAGACGGGGTTCGAAGAGGCAGATGGAATGGGTCTGGAGCACTGGAGGCGTCCCGTACGAACGAGGGTGTAGAATTATTGACCGTGTCAGGCGGTGCGGAAGTATTGTCGTTGCGGTAGTCGGTCTCGTCCAAAAGAGATCGTGAGCTAAGCATCGTATCACCATGCTGAGGGACGGAAGTGCGCGCATCGAAATGGGACGGAGAAGCGAAGTCGTTCGAACTGGTCGCGAGCGAGGAATGAGGCGTAGTCGAATCGCGTTCTGATGGAACCGAATTATCGGCAGTAGGGGGTAGTATATCCTCGAACAAGCGTAACACGCCATTATGCGCCGAGTCTAGCATAGCGGCCCAACCATCGTCAGCCATAGAAGAGACCGGCCGACGAGGGGGCGACAGCGACCACGGAGAACGACCACCGTCATATATATACGGCAGCTCGCGTCGCCTATAAGTGTTCTTGATCAACAGATTGCGGTTAGAATTTAAGCTGGCTTCGCGCTCGCGGCGGTTCCACTTGCATGTACGCAGCAATGCGAGCGCGTATCGTCGACGCTCATAGCCCATAAGTCCGATACGACGCGCGCGCGCAGCAAGTTCATCAGACAAGACGATGTGTATAGTAGAGTAAGGACAGGGTGTACATTGATCACCCCGCGCGTCGCCGTTGGTGCGCGCGTCGCCGTTGGTGGTCGGCGTCGCGAGCCGCCTGTTGCGTGTCCTGTGTCTGAGCGAGCCCAAGACGCAATGCATGAACCATGGACTGCGGCGACAGCGTGCGCAACGCACACTCTGCAAGTCGCGGCAGACGGGGGACGGCGCACAGGCGGGGACGCGACGCGCGAGCCCGGCGTCAAAGGGTGACGTGGGCGCCGGCATACGCCGCTCGTAGACGGACCGTCCGACGCCACAATCGCGCTCTCGTAACGCCCATCGAGCACCGAGCTGTGCTGTGAGTGCTCAGGCGCCCAGGACGCCTTCTTGCACGCTCACGCGAGTGCTCATCCCGTGGAGCGGCGGCTGCGGTGCCGGAGTGCCGAGTGCTCCTAATCCACAGGACCCACCGGGTTGGCGCCCCCCCCAGCTTTGTGTGAATGTCGAAGAAGCCTCTCTGTTTGACAGTGTACTGCAGCGTCAGGCGCCTGTCACATGAGGAGCATGTCAGGGTGCGATATTTCCGACGGAGGAGCGCTGACAGGGTGCAGAAGAATGGGGGTGTGATATATCAATACAGCGATGAGGACCTTTACATTGCTACACGGACCATGGATTATCGTCCGAAAGTTCTTACAGGTCGAAGAACCCGTTCCTGTCCCATCCACCTCGTTCCGCACCCTCGCGGACTGGACCGTGTCTCTCGAGCGACGCACCCGCCACACGGACGAACACGCTGCCATCCAGCAGCTCTGCGCCCTCTAGCTCGGTGCCCGTCCAATGCCCCTTGGTCCGATCGCCGTACAACATCCCGTAATGCGCAAGCGAGCGCTGGAGCTTCAGTAGATGCTCGTCTGGGTGCGCGACAGTGCTCTGGAGGACGTTGAACCATGGGTTCTGCACGATGTTCTCCTTGTCGAGGGTCTGTGGGTTAGGCTTCGGCGCCGCGACGGGAGGCGAGGGCTCCGCGGTAACGTGCTCATAGGACTCTGCGATGGGGAACGGCGGACGTCCACGGGAGACCCAATAGCCAAGCGTGATGGCGACGTAGCAGCGCATTAGCGCGCTCTGCGACTGCGGGCTCAGGAGCGCGAGGACGGAGGGCATGAAGAGCGAGCTGGTGACGAGGTGCATGGTGAAAAAGTCGGCTCTGAAGCCGTGCGCCTTGCTCCAGCCGCCGACACCGTAAATGAGAACCGCGAGCCAGCTGAGCTCCTCTATCTTGACCTTG
This sequence comes from Exidia glandulosa HHB12029, assembly GCA_001632375.1. Classification (NCBI taxonomy): domain Eukaryota; kingdom Fungi; phylum Basidiomycota; class Agaricomycetes; order Auriculariales; family Exidiaceae; genus Exidia; species Exidia glandulosa. The sequence continues at coordinate 10,576 of KV426777.1, read as the reverse complement.
AGTTCCTCTGCCGACGAGACGTCGCCGACCCATTCATCGGCGTAGGCGCGGATTAGGGCACCCTCCTTCTTGAGCGTATCGGCGAACTTGGACCCGCTCTTGGACTGGACAACGACACCCGGCGCGAGCTTCGGGTCTTTCAACATGCGTGCGAGGATGGTGAAGGAGTGCGTGCCCGACGCAGCAGGCTTGGACGACAGCGTCAGCGATTGCGTGAGCGACGAGAGTGTTCCCGCGACGGTAGATGATTTGAAGAACTCTGGTGGCATAAGTGCCTTCGTTGCAGTACCATGTACGGCGGTCCATGCGAGGCCCTCGGCCGCCATACCGGGAATGTTGAACTCTGCACCGTGTCCAAAGTGAATGATCGGATGAACAAGACCTCCCATGAACCTGTCGAGCATTTGCGGGGCCTTGTTCGGGTCGGTCTCGGAGCCCCAATTGGCGTCTGAGGCGAAGACATAGGTTTCGAGTGTCGGTGCTACGCCTTTGGTGAGGACCTCGTTAGAGAAGAAGTCGAGGTATGAGTTGTAGTAGCTGAGAGATGATTGGGCCTTGTTTGGCTTGGGGGCCCAAGGGCCTTTCTTTTTCTTCGCGGGGTTGTTCTTTCCGTTTTTGGGGTTGGTTGGGGCCTTGTGGGGGGTCAATACAGTGACAGGCGGCGAAGGCTGCGACTTACAGGGCTCTTGAAGGCGGGGCGTTGATAATCGGCATGCTCATCGAACGCGGCCCTAATGAGAGATGGTTTGGCACCCCTAGAGCGTTGTCAGGTGTTGTTGGCACGGCGCAGCACGTCACATACATCTTGTACGCCGCAAAGAGATGATGAGTAAGATGACTGGAACGCGCGTGTGAGTGCTGGATGATGTGGTGTATGCGGTACTGCTCACTTGTGAAAGCCCATGTGGTTGAAGAAGATGTGGTACTTTGTGTAGTCCTCCTTGAGACACTGGACGAGCATGGCGGCTGAGCCCTCCGAGATGCCAGGCATGGCGGTCGGGCTGAGCGACGAGGGCGGCTGTGAGGGCAGCGGGAAGAGCGCGTCGAGCGTGTGGGTGGACATGGCTGCGAGATGCGGGAGTGGACGTCGGACGGGTGTCCTTAAGAGGGTGCGCGGGAGAAGTGAAGTCATAGGGGGCAGTGGCACGTGCAGGAGCTGTCTGAGTAAGTAGCTGCGTACTGCACGAATACACTTGGAGTAACAAGTCGGGTCATTACTGCTGACTGCCCGGCCGTCGACGCGCAACCCAGAGACGAGGAGAGACGGAGACGGGAGCGGAGCGCCAACGTGCCGGTCCCTCGAAGTGCAGGATGGAAGTCGTCCACGTCAAGTCCAAGCCCCCCTCGCGCGCACTCAAGCGCAAGCACCCCCGCGCACACGCCCTGCCCGTTCCCAAACGCGCAAAGCGCGCCGCACTCGACGAGCTCCCATGGCACTCTGTCGCGCGTCCCTCGGAGGCCGGTCTGGACGAGTACGGCGACGTGCTCGAGCTCGAGGAAGTTGACGGCGTCGATGTCGTCTACGAGACCCAGGGCGACAATAAGGTCGCGCGATTTGAGGTACGTCTTTAGCTCAGCGCAGATTTTGCACCTCACGAATGCGCACAGATTGCCGACGGCCGCCAAAAAGCAAAATCCCCCGTTGTCGCGGACGACAGCGACGTCGAAGACGCTCCAGAGCAGCTCCCAGAGCCATTCGTCACGACCTTTGACAGTGCGCGACGCGTCATTCCTAGCCAGAACGGTTTGCTGAATTCGCGCCACAGCACAGACGCTCCTGCCCGAGTGGGCATCCTTTTCGCTGCACCCGCAACTCGCAGCTACCCTGCACCAACAAAATTTCAAATCTCCAACAGCCATACAAGCGCGTGCACTGCCCGTGGCGAGTGCAGGACGCGATGTCATTGGCGTTGCAGAAACTGTGTGTGCAACTCGTCGTTTCCGACGCGCTACTTACAATTTCCTTCTAGGGTTCTGGAAAAACGCTCGCGTATGGACTGCCTATCCTACACCACCTACTGACCACCCCTCGTCCTGCAAAAGCCAAGGGCCGTCGACCAGTTCGCGCGCTCGTTCTCGCACCAACCCGCGAACTCGCGCTGCAAGTCTGCAATCACCTAAAAGCATGCCTGGCCGACCCGATCAAGAAGGAGGACGAAGAAGAGGAGACCAAGGGCAAGAAGATACCGGTCAAACCTCCCGCAGTCAGCGTGGCACCCATCGTCGGCGGCATGTCCGCGCAGAAGCAACGCAGAGTCCTCGATCGCGGCGTTGACGTGCTTGTCGCGACTCCAGGTCGATTGTGGGACATCCTGAGCCAGGTAAGTGCCCTCCTTGTACTGCATTGGGAGTGCTAGTAGCTCATGTGGGCATGATTTGCGTCAGGACGATACTTTAGCGACACAAATCAAGCAGCTCAACTTCCTCGTACTCGATGAGGCGGACCGTATGATCCAAGCGGGTCACTTTGCTGAGCTCGACAATATCCTGAAGCTGACTGTACGCATGGACGTGTAAGCCCCTCGGCACATTCTGTGGGAGCTGCTGCTGACGAAGACTCGTCCTTGTCCAATGGCACTCGACACACAGTCCTGAAGAGGATCCTCGTGACCAGCTCGGCGACGCTGCGACGAAGAGCGCTCTGCCGAAGAACGAACATATGCAGACTTTCGTGTTCTCTGCCACGCTCAGCAAAGACTTGCAGCGGAATCTGAAGAAGCGCTCGAAGTTCAAAAAGGCGCACAAGACTTCGACGTTGGATGACCTCCTGCTTCGTTTGGACTTTCGGGACAGTGACCCAGAAATTATCGACCTCAGTCCCGAGGGCGGAGTTGTCTCAACCCTGCAGGAGAGCAAGATCGAATGTCTCGTCACTGATAAGGTATATGGTCATCTCGTAAATGTACACGACCCCTTCTGACACACATTCAGGATGCATACCTGTACTACTTCCTGCTGCGCTACCCCGGCCGCACGCTCGTCTTCCTCTCCGCCATAGATGGTATCCGGCGCCTCGCGCCCTTGTTCGAGCTCCTGCAACTCAAATCCTTCGTCCTGCACTCGGAGCTACAGCAAAAACAGCGTCTCAAGACGCTCGACCGGTTCAAGGCCGAATCGCGCTGCGTGCTGCTCGCGACGGACATCGCGGCGCGCGGGTTGGACGTACCGAGCGTGGACCATGTCATCCACTACCAGCTCCCTCGCAGCGCGGACACGTACGTGCACCGTAACGGACGAACGGCACGCGCGCGCGCGGATGGGTTTGCGCTGATGCTCTGTGCGCCGGACGAGCGCCGGACTTTGCGTGCGCTCATGGGTGCGCTCGGCCGTACCGAGAGCGAGCTTCCCGAACTTAACGTCGAGCACGATATACTGGACAAGCTCCGCGAGCGTATCGCACTTGCGCGCAAGATCGATGGGATGCAGCATCGCGTAAAGAAGGAGAACCACGAGCGCAAGTGGATGAAGGAGGCTGCGGACGCGCTGGGTGTGGACGTCGACTCGGACGTCATGAGTGCGAGCGAGGATGAGGACGATGAAGAGCGCGGTGCGCAGAAAAGCAGGAGGAAGAAGCGGAAAGTGCAGGAGGGCGCGTTGAAGGCCGAGTTGAAGGCGCTCCTCGCACAACCCGTCATGGCTCGCGGCGTTTCCGCCAAGTACATCACGTCCGGGAGCCGACCCATCGCGCACGACATGCTCACGGGAGATGGTACGTATCAGGCGACATGTGTTTTGCATGCGCTGACGCAGTATTCAGCTCACGATGCGATGCTGGGCGTAAAGAAGGCGGACGCTCGGTCGGAGGTGGTGCATCGTAAGAAGAAGGTCAAACCGAAAGCAGAGGCGAAGGTCGAGGAGGAATGGAGTGGGGTAGAAGACGAATAGATACAACTTCTATATATGAGTAGGGATACAGGCTGCTCAGAGCTCACGATTTTATCACATCGTCCACCGAGTCATCGAGGACCATGTCCTCGACCTCTGCGTCCTCATCTTTGTCGGTCTGTGGATCTTTTATGACGCCACTCGGCGTGTCCTCCAGATTATCAGCCTTGACAAAGCGTTCGCTGAGCGGCAGGGCTTCTACGTTTCCACCTACTGTGGTCACCTCCGTCAGTGCGGTAGGATGGTCTGCCATATGTCCAGGACCAGGATCGTCCAGTTCGTCGACGAGTCCCAGTGCATGACCCTCGATGGTCGCTGGACCAGCCGAGTCGCTTGCAGATGAATGCGGGAGAAGCAACGGTGAGATGGGTGGCGAGCGGGACCGGGAGCGCGAGCGACTTCGTGCGCGCGCGTCGTCGTGCAGGAAGGGAATGGGCGAGAATATGGGTGTTGTGGCGAGCTTGAGCGATGCGGCGGAGGCGGCGAGCCCGTCGAACTCATCGTCCTTGCCGTTCGCCTCGCCAGGTGCGACGGGAGGATACGAGTCCCAGGTGGAAGTCACGAGCAACGCGCGCTCGAGCGCACGGAGGAACTTGCCACTCGTCTTGTAATGCTGGCGCGGCCGCAGCGCGAGCTCACACACGCGCTGGATGGTGAACGGCGGGTTGCCCTCGTCGAAGTCGTCGAGTAGCGCACAGACGCGACCCTTGAGTTCGATAGTCTCCTCTGGCGTGAGGAGCGAGGGTAGGAGTCGCTGGGGCTTGGCGCGCCGGAAGGGAAACGCAGGGATGACGAGCCCATGCAGCGTCGCGGGCGCGTGCGTCGCGGTCAGGCTCGGGCTGCCCAACGTCGCGGTCACGCTCGTCGAAGGGATCGTGGGCTTGGCTGACGCGGGTATTATGGGCGCAGGATGAGCTACAAAGTCCTCGAGTGCCTGCGTCGCGTGTCAGTGCATACCGCGCCGACGTCTGAACGTGCCCGGCGCACCTTGTTGATGCGATACTTGATCATATCTCGCAATCGCGACCACTCAGAGCTGAAAATCTAGTCAACTAAGCGCCGTACAAGACAGAAACACGCGTACTCGACTACATTCGTGTCTGCGATCTGCTGCAAGAACCCGTCGTACTCTGCACGCGTCGCTCAGCCACATGCGACTCCTAGGGGGCATCTACGCGCCTGGCTGCCACTGGAAGTCCGGGGACAGGTCGTGAGTTGCGTCGGGCTGTTCTACGTCCATCGGGACGGACGACGAGGACGAGGAGTCCATCATGGCGGGAGACAAAGTGCTATTGCATACGGGCTTTGATACTCTCGACTAGATGGTTCATACGCAGACGCATGTCCGGCTGCCCTCTCCCTCTTCCTCTGCCTCTCCCACTGCCGCGCGCGCTGTCCTGGCCTCTGCGCCGTCCGAGCGGATCCGCCTTGTGCGTGTGCAGCGACTCGCGCGAGTACGCCTTCCGTCCGAGCTCGCGAAGAGAGTCAGACTCCTCTAACGCCTTTTCTGTAGTCTTGACGCGCTCCGGCTTTGTATTGACGCGCTCCGGCTCTTTGGGTTTGGAAGGAGGAGTCGGCGGCGGCGAGGGAGAGCGCGACTCGATCCCATGCCACTCCTCAAACTCGTCGCCGCCGTCGCCGCCGTCGTCCCCGCGCTGCGTCTGGGGCTCCATCTTTTTCTTCTCTGCGCGCCATTGCGCCTTTATTTTCTTGCCCTCGACCCATTCCTGCTTCAACTTCTTGGCTGTGCAGGGTTTAGCCACGCTGCGGGTCGATGCACAGGACACTCACCGCGGTTGAGAGGCAGATGGGGGAAGGTCGGGGGCGCCTTGCGTTTCCTCGAGTCACCGTTTGTCGTGTGCTCGGGCATGACTCTTCTCTTCTCCGAGTCGGTATAAGACGTCGACGGTCGGAGCTCGAGGCATAGGCACGCTCTTTCTTCCCGCCGTGTTTCCGGTAGCAAAGTCACAACCCCCACTCAGCCCTCTTCCACATCGCATGAGCATTCAGAACCTCAACACTTACGGTCTGTTCGCGCTGCACGTCTTGGCTGGCCCGCGCGCTCACACAAGACTCCCCCCTCCCAGACCCGTTCGCGGACGAAGGGGATGCTATAGGAGACGAGGTCGGCACCCAGCAGAACTACATCCATATCCGTGTCCAGCAGCGGAATGGTCGTAAGACGCTGACGACGCTGCAAGGCCTGCCCAAGGGTGCGTCGCTCTCCCCCGATTACGTGTGGCACGGACCGTCGGACGCTGATTGCGATTGGCTCGGTGTAGAGTACGATCCCAAGAAGCTCCTCAAGGCTTTCAAGAAGGTGCGCCCGCCCATCTCGCTCACTTGACCGTGCTGACCCGTCGAGCAGGAGTTCGCCTGCAACGGCACCCTCGTTGACGACGAGGAGAACGGGCAGATCATCCAGCTGCAGGGCGACCAGCGCCTTAAGATCTCCAACTTCCTCATCGAGGAAGGCATCCCCAAGAGTACCATCAAGCTGCATGGGTTCTAGAGTGTTGAGGGGACCGCGGCGGCACCGCTCGGCGCAGGAGCTCCGTTCACACGCTACTGCCAGAGCCACCGTGCTGTCATCGCACCCGCCGCCGCGGATCCGAATTCTGTCTGTAAACTCTCGTTCATGCATGTGCTATCGCTCTCAGACTTGCTTGTGCTTGTATCGATTGCTTCCTTCTCAGCTTCTCGGGTGCACGGTGCGATGCGGACGGCGTCAGTAGACGACGTCGGCGTGTATTAAGTATTCCTTGTTGTTGCTCGTCACGATTGTTCGATGCACCTTGCGCGCGAACCGATGCGCCTCGGACTCGCTCGCCATGCGCACGAGCCATCGAGAGGTCACGGCGGGTGCCTTGCCAGACCTACAACACTATTGTTTCAGCACCGTGCTCAGCAAAAATCAAGATAACGCACGGTGGAACAACAGCCACGATGGTAGCCTCGCCCGCGTCGCGAAGCTCGAAACCCTCGCACAGACTGACACGGACGTGCGTGTGGTACCATCGGCCCGGGCAGCCACTGAGCACGACGGCGGTGCCGCGCTCGGCGATCCCTGCGTCTGCACCGGTGCCCGTGACGATGCCTCGACGCATGGCCTCCTCGCGCCCTTCAACGCCTCGCGTGCGTCCCGGCGCCTCGATGGAGTGTGCGCGCACGGCGAGCGGGAACGTGGACATGTGCGACAAACGCAGCGCCTCCTGCGCGGGCTGGGAAGCCTGCAGGTTTGCTAAGGACACGAATGCGACGCCCGTGGGCTTGAAGCGGTTGTAGTGCAGATAAACTATTGCGCCGACGCGTCAGTCGCGCGAAGACAAGTCAAGAACACTTGAGAGCGCACCGCGGTTGGCGCCAGCGATGTTGAGCCGGCGGAGGAGACGCCAGACGTCGTCATGCGTCGCCGTGCGCGGGAGCCCGGAGATGCGAAGGTCCTGGCGCAGGTCCTGGCGCGCTCCTCCTGCTGCTGCTCGCCCGACGAATTGAGCAGCTCGTCGGCCTGCGCTTTCGCCCAGCGCGGCCATTTTCGGTGTGAGGTTTTGAAAGCTCTGAGCTGAGTGTCAATCCGTGCTTTCTTGCTCTCTTTCCAAGAATGTCCAGCCGACGTAGGGACGACCGCGACGACAGAGACAGACGACCCTCCAGACGCTCGCCGCCACCCAGACGCCGCGACAGTCGGTCGCGAAGCCCGAGACGAGGTGCGCACTTTACTCACGCCGCCGCCACGCTTGGGCTTCTGAACTTGCGACCATTCTCTAGACGGTCGCCGACCCGAAAGAGAAGATGACAGACGACGCGACGATAGGGACCGCCGTGACCGGGACAGAGGCAGAGACGACCGCGACCGTAGAGACCACGACCGCGGTGGCGACCGCGAACGTGACAGCAGGCGACTCCGAGACCGCAGCCCTCCCCGCTTCGAGCGTGCACGAGAACCGCCGCCACCACCGCGTGACTCGCCTGCCCCAGCAGCTCCTGCTTCGTCGTCCAGTATGTCGTCCTTCTGCTACAACGAACCGTGCTCACATCGACGCACCCACCAGGTAAACCCGCGCGTCCCAAGGCGGCAGACCTCATTGATGACGCTCCACCTCCCGACGTCAAGATGGAGGGCACTTCGGAGGACAACGGTGAAGAGGTCGACGACGACGCGGCCATGATGGCCATGATGGGGTTCGGCGGCTTCGACAGTACGAAGGGCAAGGGCGTCGAAGGCAACCAAGAGGGCGGCGTGTACATTGCCAAACGTCGCACGTGGCGCCAGTACATGAACCGTCGTGGTGGTTTCAACAGGTGCGCTATACGCGCGCTTTAGTCCGGGGTTCCGCACACTGACTTGAGATGCGTAGACCTCTCGACAAGATCAAGTAGTCCACGCCCGCGTTGCTCTCTCGAACAAGCTTCTCATATCGCTGCGTTTGGACAGTCCGTTGTAAAAGGTAGATACTCGTTACGTGTGGTCGTTGTCGTTGCTGAACAATACAGTCTATTTCACCGTGGCCCAGTCATGTTTCTCCAGGGAAGAGCTGGTAAGTTCCCTCTCTGTTGACGACCTCTGCCTTTGGACGCCATCACCCCGTATGCTGCGTCTTGCAGCCCTGGTCTTCGATCCAGTATCCGGGGGTAAAGCGGCGTGTTACTTTGGGCTCTCATAAGATTTGGGATACGCGTGAGCGTTGCAAGGTGTCTCTCGAACAGACTTTGTCTGTTGTGACCTGACGTTAAATACACGCTGGTTTCCAATGCTAGAGTTTCAGGAATAGTAGATCGAAAATGTCGCGTGGATTATATGTGTAGTATGACTCGAGGAGCATTGAAGAGTGTCGTGTGCACACGTCGTCGAGGTTGCGGCTGAGTACACGCGCGGTTCGGCGACTCCGCTCACCCTGCGTGTCTCCCGCTCCTCTACACGATGTGGTTAACAGACGCTCAGAGTGCGCGCTCGCCATTCCCGCCCCTCCACGCGTCCTAACACCAACCTCGCGCAGAGATTGGCGTCGCGCTGACGTCGTTCGGCGGGCTGTTCATGCTGCTCGGCGTCATCCTCTTCTTCGACGGCGCGCTCCTCGCTCTTGGAAACGTTCGTCCTGCCCACCTCCCCGACTCCCGCTAATCGTGGCGCAGGTACTATTCCTGAGCGGGCTCACACTGATCATCGGCCCGCAAAAGACGTTCTACTTCTTTGCGCGCAAGCAGAAGCTGCGCGGGACGCTCTGCTTCCTCGGCGGCATCGTGCTCGTCTTCCTCAAGTGGCCATTCATAGGCGTCATCGTCGAAACATTCGGCTTCCTCAACCTCTTCGGGTCCGTCTCCGCAACTCTAGTTCGTATCGTGTCGTGTCGCTGACGCCCGCGCAACTTGTAGAGACTTCTTCCCCGTCATCCTCACGTTCCTGCGACAAATACCAGGCGTGGGCACGTTCCTCAACCTGCCCTACATCCGCGCAGTGCGTCGTGTTCCCCATGATGACGACTGACTGGCTGACTGACGTGGCGTGCAGGCCGCGGATCGTCTCGCAGGCTCGCGACCGTCCATGGTCTGAGTCCACGCTTGCACGACAAAAGTACGCGCCATTGCATGCTGACGATAGAGAGACGGACCCCGCCCCGACCTATGTATTTCGTTCGTGTGCATTATTATCTCTTTTCTTCATCCTTGGGTTTCCGACGTGCACTTCAACAAAACTCATCTTCATGGTCAGCTACAGACGGGACGCGACAGGAATCTACAATACAATCTGAGAGCGGGTGAGGGAATGGGACTGGGCGGACTAATGCTGCGTATAGCGAATGCATAGACATGGACATGGAGAGAGAGGCGAAGCGAGTGAGAAAGCGAGAGAGCGCTGAGCATAAACAGAGTCCACCATAACGATAACATGCCTCAAACTACATCCCTCAATACCGCGCACGCTTCGCCACTCCAGAAGGGTCAAGCTGAATTGGCGCGAGAGGTTGACGCATCTCCCCTGCAACTCTGTAAGAACCGCCGTCAGCCACTTTGCACTAAGAACGACGATGTCTCGAACATACTTGTGATATCCGTCTGCCGTGCGCTTGACAGCGGGTTGGTTCTGGCTCGTCGAAGCATTCTGCGCATACATTGGCATCACATATACAGACGCCTAGGAAGACGAACGCACCATGCCGTCCGGGAATTGAAACCCGCCAAGCGCAGTCGGCGGCGGGCGATGGGGCCGCACTTGCGGGTGAGCAGGCGCGGGTGCTCGGGTTTCGCTACCCATGGCTTCTTCGATAGCGGCGAGGCGGGCCTGCATGCGCGGACTCGAGCCGCCGCGAGCATTCTCGCCCGCAGGCGCAGGCGCAGAGTCAGACTCGTGCAGGGCCTGCTCAATCTTTGCACGGCGCTTAGCTGCGGCCTCGGGATCGTTGCGATTCGACGGCCCAGAGCGCGAGCTGGAGCTCGAGCTTGAGTTCGGTTTGCTTGTGGGGAGCGGGAGCAACTGAGCAGTCGGCGACGGCTTCGGGTGGATGACGGTGGAGTGACCCGTGGGCTCGAACGTGCTTGTGTCGCTGGGAGAGACGAAACCGCTGTCTTCGTGCAAGATCGGCGGGCCGGTGTCCGTGTCGAGTATCGCCGCGAGCATGTCCTCGTCATAATCATCTGAGAACGAATCGTCGCGCTGAGGAGGAGCAGGCTCTTTCTTCACAGCATGTGTCAC
>KV426776.1:902-13148 GCA_001632375.1 Exidia glandulosa HHB12029 | reverse complement strand
TCGGCGCTGTCGGCTACACTCTGCTCCTCTCCTGCGACAGCATGGTTACCTCTTCGCTCGTTTCACTCTTCGGCATTGTTGAGATTGGGATGGCGCTGGGGATGTTGTACGTCGCAGCGCGTTATAGAGAAACTACCAGTCGTCTAATGCTTTGCAGCTTGTCCGGTATGATCATGCTGCAGGTCTGGTCGGTATGTCGCTCTATCTCGATCTCTCGCGCTGTAGTTCTGACTGTGAATAGTATTTCCGAAATTACTCGAGCGACCGACTCGGACTTCGCTGCTTGGTTAGTCCCGTTCTATGGCTTGATATGCGCTGACCTATCTACAATACAGGTTGGCCTCATTCAGTGCGTAGGTTGGGCGGCAATTACAAAGATGCCATTGATGGCGTGCAGATTCGTCGACATTCTCCACTCCGTGGTCCTGTTTCACGTGGTCTACACATACACCATATTCTTCCTTATGGGCCCCGAAGGCCCTGCGACGGTCATATGGAGCTTCAAGGCGACCGTTATACTCCTTGGCATCAACATCGCGATTGTCCATGTGCGTGCACTGCCTGGCCGCGTTCCTCATATCACTCATACATGAATCTTGACTCGTAGTCGTTCTTCCTGATGCGCGTGTATACCCTTACGAAGAGCTTGGTCCTCTTCCTTATCAGCGCTCTGCTTGCGGCTGCTCGACTCGTGATTCATGTTCGTCAGATGGTCACGGTTTTCACGGCGACGGATCTAGAGATCAAGGCGTGCCCGCGGTCTGACGTGGTATACCTGGAAGAGGGATTAGTATGGAAGGAGTACAGGCTGTGACTTGGCGGTGTGCGCTTGGCTCACCTCGAACGCCGGACGGGACCGACGGGAGAAGGAGGTTTGTATGACAGTCCCGCTATAATGGGACGCTATTAGCGGGCGATGACCGGAAGCTACTGACAGACGGCCAGGTGGTATCCAGTCTAGAGGATGCTGATACGGCTGTACGGCCACCGATGTTGCATGTTGATCTGCCGCTCACCGCCCGGTCAGACGAGCACTTCACCTTCGTCGAAATACTGCGAAAGCATGATGCACGACTTATCTCGCATTGCGTGCAAGGTAAGTTACAAAGTCTAAGCGTTGTTAGTTAATCACTACGCGAGAGGTGCGCACGTACTTGTTCATTTCATCTTGGTAAGCATGAAGTCAACACCGGCATCGATAATCCTGAGGACAATCTGCAGCTCCTCGTCGTTCCTCGGCGCATATACGAAGACGAGCCCAGGATCGAGTACCCAGATCCCGGCAAGCGGAAACGGTATGCCCCATCCTTTGTCGCAGACCTCGGCCGCGTCGCGCGGGTGGAGGCTGACGTGCACACTTCCGTCGCCTGGATGAACGTGAAGACTAGGAACGAAGTGAATATTACGGACCCTTGCAGGTAACAGCAATAGAAAGGGACGAACCGGTCAGACTCGAGGTCGGGTTTCGCGACGAGCGAGTTTGCGCGCTGCGAGTACAGCGCCAGGCCCTGGTGTCCTTCGCGCACGGACGTTGCCAGAAGCAGATTATGCTTAGACGCAGCGGCAGTTATGTGTTGCGTGATGACGTCCAACATTTTGGAAGAGTACAGTTGGGGGATATGACGTTGCGGCAGACCCCTGCGACGTTGTCAACATCCTGAACTTGTTGATATACTGACTAACGCACTACTTACCACGGCTGCAACGTCGGAAGTGGACCTTCTCGAGGTGGAAGGGCACCAAGTAAGCGCGTCTCGTCCTTGTCAGTTTCTAGCTTTCGCACGAATCGCGCTGTCACTCCGCTGCGACTGTCGATTGTGAGTGAAGCACTGACCAAAGTCACAGTATACAACGCACTTAAAGATGAGATTCACTGCGTGCGAGAAGACCCAGGTCACGGGGTTATGCGGCAGTCCACCATCGACGCGTCGCCAGCGTAGAAAATCCCGAATGGCCCAGACGCTGAATAATGTCCCACCGACGGCGAGTAGGAGCGAGCGCGGGCGCGTAGAGTCAAGCCTATCGACCAGAAGAGGCGCGTGGATGCGGACGAAGTCCAACACATTCATTTCGTACGGTCGTGCGAGAAACTGCAGGAGCAAAATGCGGAAATATCCGCAAGCGCCCATCCCATCTCGGCTCGTTCTTCCGACAAGGAAATATTTGATAGAGTATATTAGACCAGTGAGCGCGGTATATAAGCCTAGCATTCATCTACTACTCGTTCTTGGCATTCGCCTTGTTCCGCCTCCTTACTCGTTCTCATCATCTGCTATTCACCGGACAGATACTTGAATAGGAAGGCGCATACCTACTGCCATGATGAGGACTTAGGGGTAACGGGGGTTAATGCCTTGGGCCAGAGATGTACAGACGGGGCAGGCTTCGTGCAACCAAAACCATAGACTGGCTGTCACTCACAGGCGACAGTCACGGTTATGTATGACAGTACTATATCGGAGAGATCTAGTAGAGGCCCGGGGACGGTCGCCGCGGCTCAAGTCGCGAGGGGCATGCTTTCGTCCTCGGACCGTTAACGTTATTCCGTCGCTTCGGTAGCCACGAGCCTAAGCTGTCACTATCTATCCAGTATAAAACTAAAGCTTCTCTGCTGTCGTATTCCTACCACAAATCCCCCATTTCATGCTCACAACATCAAACTGGTCACTCTCATCATCTGCTTTCGCGCTCACACGTTATCTAGAGCAAGTTTATGCAATGTACACGTCAGCAGACCTAGCATAGCTACGCGCAAAACAGCTGCTTACAGGTGACGCAAGATTGAAGTAGCCACGACTTTATTAGTGCGATCTTTCGTACGTGACGCCCTCATGAGTATGGTGGGATCGGGCCTGAAAGATCCACGGCTGCCACGATCTGCTCAACGTGGCCGATCGTCATCGTGAGTTCTGCACGTGATCTTCGTTGCGCAGTCGTACTATCCGCAGCGCACGGCGGGGCTAACCGACGTGGACGAACGTGTCAATGCTACGGAGTCTGCGTCAGGATATCCTCATTGTCGGTGCTGCTGGCCCAACCCGCTCAGGGTGGATGTGCACAAACTTGTTAACAAATTTCGGTCCCGCGAAGCTCCTCTAACCTCCTATGTTGCTACTTGAATAACTCCCATCCAACCCACGTTCCAATGAGAAGTCTCGAGCTCGCCAAGACCCTTTCTCCGAATACTGCGGACTGCGCGAGTTGTGAGAGACAAAGCACGGGCTGCGGGTGCATGGGAAATTGTACCCATTTGGTAATGTGGACGTAACTAGCACAGCCTCGGAATGGCAACCCGGCGAAGAAGCAATGAGGATCAGCGGGCGCTATATCACGTCTCTTTCTCTCCACCATCCTCCCATCGTGGCCCATGGAGGCCAAACGAAGCTCGCTCTCTGGACGGTCCATCTTGATGACCATATCCTTCAAACGGCGTGGTCGCGCGTGTCAGGGCCTTATATTACTGCTCGTGCTGTTCTGCGTCCACGCCGTGTGGTCGTTTTCCTCAGGTTATCGAGGTTGGACGACCCCAGTCTCGCGTATACGACGCTCCTACGCGCAATGGCGAGGTCTAAACGCCGCGAGCTTCAAATTCTCGCCAGACGGTCCACCGACGTGGCTCGCGCGACCGGCGCCCAAGCCCTTAGTGCTGCGCATAGCGGTGATGAGCATCGCCGACGAGCTCGATTTGCGCGCATTCCTCCGCGAGAACGTGTACAGCCGCATCTCGACCGACGAGGTCCAGTTCGAGCTCAAGTTCTTCGTCGCGCGCCAGCCGTCGGCGTACGGCGATCTGCTGCCGTGGCGGTTGAGCGCTGGCGACGTCAACCGGCTCGTGCGCGAAGAGCACGCGCGCTTTGGAGATATACATTTCGTGGACGCTGTGGAGAACAAATGGACGCTCTGTCTCAAACGTTTCCTCGCGCTCAAATGGGTGCGTCCAGCGCGATCGACCCTTTTAAGCCATGTCGTGTGACTCACTCGCTGCAGGCTGCAAGCGTTCCGCAGAGCGAATACGACTTCTTCTTCACCGCTGACTCGGATTCGTTCGTACGTCTCGCGGCGCTGTCACGGCGAATGCACCATAAACGGCCCGATCTGCTCGATCCGCGACGTACATTCAGTATGTGGGGCGACATGAAGGCCAACTGGCTACACTGGCGTAAAGCCAACGACAGCAGCGCACCAGACGAGCAGGTACGGTCCTCATCTCTACTCCCTACTCGTTCATCCGCTAATCGAGACTGTCTATTCCGCCCTCAGTACGACGGCGAGTGGTACGACTTCCCGATTGGCATGGGATACCTCATGAGGTGCGCGGCCGTCACTCCCCGTTCTTGTCTTCCTCCACTAACATGTCCAATGTAGTTCGGCGCTCACGGCGCGACTCAACGACGTATCGGACCTGCTCCCACACAATGTGCCGTATTATTCCGACGACGTGCTCATCGGATCGTGGGTCGCAGAGTACGCTCCGGAGACCTTGCTCATGAGTACGTTCCTTGCTTCCGTATCTCGGATCCCCTAAGCTGACACCCTGCGCTTCTTAGGTGACAAGGGAGGTTTCCACGACCCGCCGTTGCACGGGACGCAACCCTTCCCTGTACGTCTCACTCTGCACTTGTCTGGCTGGGAGCTAACGCTATATGGGACTGCAGGTGGACTATAGCACTGTCCTGATACACCACATCGACATCAACGAGATGAGGCAGTTACGCGCAATGCCGGAGTGGAACGGCGAATGGCTCCCTGCGCCGCAGTCAGACGAGTCTACGACCAGCGCGTGGCGAAAACCTTGAAGATCTTGATTCAAACGGCGTGCGCTTTCGTGGATACATCTCTTCCCAGCAGTCTACATCTCATCTACATCTACACCTGTAACTTATCACCCGCTCCCTGCAGCTGACATTTAAAGCCAATGTATCATCCATGATCCAACTCGTCGCCAAGCCAGGCTGCAACAGAGTTTGATATTACCCTAGTCCGCGTTCCCCGGCCCACATCGTTATCGCCGAACAACACGACGATGGAGAGAGATGAGGTCGTTTTTCAGGTCTCAACCTTGCACCGCGCCTTTGCGTCATAGTAGCACAGGTATAGTCCAAGTGGTGACAGCCAGTGTGATTCAGGATCGTGGTCTGCCGTCACAGTTCATTGTCGACGTAATAGAAGAGGACATAACCATTCTGTGAGGTAGGATAGCAGATGATGAGAGCGCGCGAGGGGAGGGTGGTGGATTCCGGCAAGACGGGCGAGCATGCTACACTAATATGTACATACTACAAGCTACTGGCGTGGTCTAGGCCCGGATTTCGTTACTGCGACGTCTCGACCGTTTGTGAGGCTCTAGCATATGGCCAGGCAAGTCGATAGCGCGTGGTATAGATCTCTCGACTATGAGGCCAATGTGATTTATGACCACCCATTCATGTCCCAGCACGCATATTCCTTTGTGCTGGGACATGGATTGGCGGCACTGTGCTGTGAATCGAAGAATCGCACTGATGAACGACGGTATCACCCCAGGCTGTAGCAAGAAAATAGCAGATGATGAGGGCGATACGAGGGAGCTGATGCGGCAACTCGAAAGCTTCCAGTTCGAGCTTTATATATCTCTGAAAGACTTCTTATCGAAGCCGCGACACGGTCCGCGTTCTGCCGACCCACGTCTTTGCCTCTTACCGTGACCTCATGCAGCCGCATCGATGGGCCGCGGACGCCGAGCACGCAAAGCGAACTTCCTGCGCCTGTCAGGGTCTGCATGTTGAATATGGACTCGCTCGTGCTCTGTCGCCGGCGCCCTGATCTCGAAGTGCCGAAGCGCTGCAGAACTTACCGCCTTACGGGAATCTCGGATCTTCCAACGATGGCATGTGCCAGTGGTCTACAGGCGCGCAGGCCAAAGTCAACCACACGCTATGTCTCTTACTCCGGACCATCAACGATGTATTTTCTCGTTCACTACGATCCTCCTCCAAAATGCACTTCATGACGCCCTCTCGTACGCACGCTACTTACAGTGGGGCCGACTACTGCTCATGTCCACTCTTTGTAGTGCTGGTGAAGTGATGAACGGTACGCGTGCGTTTCAGGCGAGCGTGCGGGAGGTCATCGACGCCTTCTCCTACTCCTGGAACCGCACGAAAAGCGTCACTGCTGGACTGCCGCTCGAGGTTCTTCTCGCATGCTTCGAGTGGCTGGAGCCCCAGGACCGCGTGAACGTTACGCACGTCTCTCGGGACTGGCGCGCCGTCGCCATTGCCGAACCTACACTCTGGACAGCTCTCGTTCCAACTGACCCCTACCACGCATCGGCGGACTACTTCGAAACATTGCTTCGCCGGTCGCATAGCCTCCCGTTCGATATCGCATGCCCCGTACCGGCGATCTACCCTCTGCAACACACCGGGCGCGAGAATCTCCACAGGATTCGGACTCTCGTCCTTTCCGATATCGATAAAGATGCCTGGGAAATTTTCCGCGATGCAGCGGAGGTTATGGTTTCGCTGCGGCATCTTACTCTAAAAAATGAAGACCCCTACTCCGAATACTATTATACCGGCACCATCTTTGTGCCCGAGCTCGCGGATTTCCATGTACCTTCAGCATGGGTTCCGATACTGCACTCCTTGACAGTAAAGTGGCTGTCAACCGGACCCAATGCGAGCCCATTCTTGTCACTTCGACACTTTTCTGGGGCACTATGCTATGCAGTCGATTTGACCGACATGTTTACTTTGATGCCGAGACTCGAAACGTTACGGCTGGAAGATATCGACACCTCCGACCCGGACAGAAGTCTAACGTTCCCCAAGGGACCGCTTCCCCCGAACCTTCGGTCGGTCTTACTCCGTACGGTCTTATCCCATACCGATAACCGCGAGGCCAAGGACTTTGGCAACCTCATGGACCGTTGGGCCGAGTCCAATGGTCGGCTGGAACTGCTAGAAGTCGACGTCTCATCGACTTTGGAGCCATTCCTTCGTCTGTTCATTGCGTCACTTCATGGTGACGAGCCGTGGACGATGACACTGGCGCAAACGTCGTCCCCTGCCACGCGTGTGTTTCTGAAGGCGGAGAGCGGTATCACGTACACGATCCTGCTACCCGACTGCAGACAGTACTATAACGACATCCTCACGCCGAACATCGCGTACTGCTCGCGCTTATCCCACCTGCACATATTCGGTATCAACGGATTCGTCAGGCTATTTGAGAGCGATCTAACTCTGCCCTCGTTGACTACGTTGACGGTTGACATTGGCCCGTACGTGTCTGGCGAGTTCCCATTCTGGGATGTAGCGGAGCTGGGGTATTTGACCCTGCCAGTACTCTCGTGTCTCAGATTCGACTGCCACCTCTCGGTGAAATGGTGGAGGAGGTGGTTTATCGAGCAGCTGCCAGGGATTATAGAGCCGTACATAGTCCTCGATTGCCCGCGTCTACCGAAGCTCGTTATCAGCACCCCGGATACGTCGCAGGTTCCGCCATACGTCTCGACGGTGTTGCAGCCTCTCGCTGTAGATTTCATTCTGGAAGAGCGGCCAGAGGAGGACGACTCGGCCGACTCGGATGCGGACATCGAAAAAAGGCTGGACTCGGAGCAATGAGGTAAGGCACACAAGAATGGGGTGGTATTACGAATCCTTTTCGAGATCTAGACCAACACTGCTGTCAGTCTCCTCCTTAGGACCACCGACTGGCACATGTATCACGACAATCGTCGGCGGACGAGTCTGCAGTTATTCTTGGAGCGCGACGTTCTCCGATATAACAAATTTGGGGTGTTCCTGACTAGTATAGCAGATGATGAGAGCCACATGAGATGGGCGATGTAAAGCAAAATGAGGAGGAATAGTATCGTTTCATACACACCCTTCAGGCGCCCGATTGGCAGTTGCGAAGTTCAACTTCCTATGGCACAGGAGAGGCATAGACAAGCGGAGTGCGTCTGTCGTCTCTCTGAGGTACACCTGCTACGGTTGCTAGATGACGAGGACTTGAAGTCTTGCGTCACGGTGTCTCCTGATGATACCACCGTCATCGCATCAAAATGAGGTTGAGCGACGTACTGTGTTGCGGTATAGCAGAGGATGAGATACAATTCTTCAATCTGCATGGAGTTACATGCCAGTGGCCTCAGTCTCATACTGTACGGGGGGAGCGCTGGAAATGAAAGTTTCGGTGCTCGGTCCGCGGTTACACTGCTCTCTAACATCCCCGGCGAGAGCAGTCCTGCACTGCAATACAGCACATCTGCGCCGGCAGTAGTTCAAGATCTCCGCAAGCTTCAGCTTAGTTTAGTCAGTATAGGAGTATCCCGCTCTGTCCCAAACACAGTCTAGAGGTATTAGAATGTGCTCACTCAACCGAGCGACGCAATACTCACACCCTCCAGAGGCCTACCCCACCTACCTCTCCCTCGACGCTCCGAGCAACAGACCCGCCCACCGCCAGAACCGACGGACAGTGCCAGTCCGCCCGGGCCGTGGGATTTACGCAGCGCGACGCGTGTTCGTCTCCTAAGACTACTTCGAGTATTTCGAAGACTTCGATCTGCGGGAGCGAGTAACGAGGGCGACAACGGAGGAGCAGTGACGATACGACATAGCGGGGGAGTTGACAAGTCGAGCACCGGTGAAAACATAACGAGATGAGGACTCCGCGCGCGAAAGAGAGGGGAAAGCCACAGGGGGGCATGGATGGAAGGCGAGCACTCGCTTCCTGTGGTCATGCGGAGTGACTACAAACGGCGAATCAGGCCTCCCGCGCAGCATTCCGCGAGGGAAGAGGTGCGTAAGTACAAGATGGCGAGGGCGACGCCAATCTTCACGACGCCGAAGGTGGGCGGGAACCTCGTGGGATCCATTCCTGCGAGGAGAGCGACCAGCTTTCGCCTTCGTGCGTTTGCTTGTCCGTTTATGTACCGCGAATCAGAGGGGAAGGTCGGTTGGAGTATACAGTAGTGCAGAGAGGAGCCAGAATTCAGTGCCAGCGAGATCGTCGTCTGTACTCGTGACCGCATTTGGGCTGTCGGTGAGGAGCCCGAAGCCAGATGTATTGTTACGAACCGTGAGGCGTGAGGAGTCGGCGATAGGGATAGGGATAGACGACGCGCGGGCTAGAATTCTGCCTGCAAGTCTTGAAAACACGCGCCCAAGAAACGTAATGTCGTCACGAGGTGTTACAGCGGCTGCAACCGCGCAGAGGACGATTTGACGTCTTAGTCGCGAGACACAGCGATCCGGAGCGTGGGTCAGGAAAACCGAGCACGCGCATCGCGACGCAAGCTACCAGAGAGCGCAAATCCTGCGTACGGCCTGCTATCGGGCCTCGAGTTTGAGCGACGAGGTAGTACTACTTAGTAGAGCAACGTGGCATAGCCGAAAGGGTCGTAAACTAGGGCCGGATTTTGGCGCTCAAACCTCTCGCAAGGGAACCCTGCGCGCTGGCGCAGCCGAGTAGAAAGCCATGGAAGATGCGGGATAGAGCAAGTCGTGACCGGACGAAATGGTACGGAGAGGTACGGGGCAGAAAGAGGGACGGCGTACAGGAAAAAGCCGCTCGATGTCTCGAATCGGATTCTTGCGAAATCCCGCCTTCCGGATTTAGCTAGTCACCCCCACATGTTTACCCAGAGTGTTCTATCCGAGTTGTTGTTTAGATGAAAGTCGCCATTCGCCGATACGGTGTAAGTGTGCTGTTGAGGTCGACTACGGTTGCTGTATAATGTGTAGCAGATGATGAGAGCGCATGAGTTCAGGTTGTCGGTGCCGCCTGGGTTTTATACTGTAACTAACTTGAAGACCACACCAGGTAGTTTTGATCGGAGGTTTCTCAATAGGTCCGTCGCCATATATTGTGTGGGAATGAGTTTAGCAGATGATGAGAGAGAGTTTTGCTGCCTCCAGGCCAGAGGCGAGAAGGACCTTTATTTATACGACGGGCGCGAGGAACAGAACGTCACCGTCGATGTAAACTGCTCGGAGGGGTATCCGATGACGGGCGTGAGGGCAATACTAGCACTTGCTGTGGGAGCGCAGCCAGTCCCTGTCTCGACTATCGACTCGATTCGAGTACGACACTCAATGGCGAGTACTGTGACAGAGGATGAAGCAGATGATGAGAGCGGTAGAGCTAGAGTTATGATGAACCTGTAACTCGTGTCTTATATCTGAATCCTGAGCGGCCCGAGGTCATTCACCGGGTGCGGGTCCGAAGTTCTTGCCCTGAGAATTCGAATGAGCTGAGGGATAACTGTTGCCGTACCGTCAACCACTCTTCAAGTTAAAAGGAGGTGGGAGTCTCCTCCCGCGAGTAGTGGAAAAAGTCGAAGCGTTCGAGTTTTTCCTTGGTTCTCCAAGTCGTTCCGAACTCCCGCGTTCTTGATTTAGGTAGTCAGTCACATACCCTTGGTGATCTATCTGAGTTGTTGTTCGTTGCCCGTTGCAGTTTGGTTGCAGTTTTAAGTTCGACCACTACGACTGTTACAGTCTAACGCGGAGCAGATGATGAGAGAGAGTTATGGTTCATCATTTGTACATTTATTCATCCGCCGGAAAGAAGCGGCTCCACCGTAGAAAGACTCGAAACGACAGTCTTCAGACGATCGTTAAGATGCGCTTGGCATCACGTCGCACGGCATGTCGGCGCTAACGGCGCTACCGGCGATATCGTGCACCGACCGTGTACGTGCTTCCTTACGCAAGCACTGTGCAGTACTATGTCATGTCGGGTATCGGATATGATTTATAATGGCTTATAGTGGATTTACAAGCCGAAATCCAGACGATATATCGCGTAGGTGATCTGATCTTGGTAAACCCTGACAGACAACGAGTGCTACGATACTTTGTGTATACATACTCGTATATACTATCAGATCAGGCTGAGGGTACAATAGAGATATATTCCTGCCTCTGCTGCACTTCGTACTGGCCGTACTCCTGTAGCTGCGCCTGGTACGCTGCAGCGCCGTTATCTCCGCGTGCGAGTTCGCTATCTTTGAGGCAAATATGACTTCATCCTATCATGGAAACGAGATATACACAAATCCCATCAAGAGAGCACGAGCGGTGACTAAGTGACCGATTTTCCTTTCAAATTCCAGCTCGCTAGAGGGCCAATGGATGGCACAGAGAAGGGACGGACTTAGGCTTCTGCGGAACCGCATGTCCGATATAACCGAAATGCCGCTTCGTGATGCCAAGCGCGTCTTAACGATCGTCCATAGACTCAAGAAACGACCACCGTAAGAAAGTGAAGCCACCGTAAGAAAAAGATGGTCTATTTGATATCGTTTCCCACGACTCAATGCATCTCAAATGAGCATGTACATGACGATTTACTTGCACTCAGCGTCTTCGCGGCTGAGCCAGAGCAGTCGCTGAGTCGACGCCGACGCAGCGACGTCAGTTGCTGCCGCTAGGGCGAACACCCTGCCGTTGCGACTGACTTACCAACACCTCTCGGGTGCAAATTTATATAGCCACATTAGGAATGGAAGGGAGGTCAGGGGCGAGGTGCTGTATCTGCAAATTAGTTTGCGAAGGATCCGAGGCAGATGTCCTGACACAGTCCCGACTCAATCTAGCTGACAAGCCCTGAAAGCACTGAGCAGCAACTTGATGTCATCGAGGTATGTAGCCTAGCTGACTCGTGTGAACGAGGCTACGAAGCAGGTGGAGCAACTTGAAAGCGGAGCCGTGTTCCTAGTCTCGCTTTACTCGTCTCGCTCACCCTCACGCCTTTTTGACTCACCTACTAGTCCCCGCTTTCCTTTTGAATGTTTGGCGCTGTAAAATGAAGGTTTCCGATGCGCGCAACCCCGAAGTCCCCGTTGCCAGCCGCCCATTACGCCCATCCCGACCTCACGCGAACGCGTTATCCAGCCCACGCACGTACTTCCCAACGCGGCCGCAGTTCGGCAGCGGTCCTAATACGCGCTGAGGCTTCAAAGCTTCAACGTGTGTGGCATGTCGGCTTGGATCCTGGCTTTGCACGAGTGGAGCCGTAGAGCCGCGGCGGGGCACGTGACGCGCATGCGCACACACGGAGCGCCGCTCCTGCTCGCAAAACCTCGATACTCATCCCCTAAGGCAATCGAGCATATCGCTATCGCATTTGGCGCTCTCGGTGTCGACTGAGAGTACTGATTCGAAATTTGACAATTTTACGGTCGGTGCTCTTTCTCTTACGGTCCGCGGAAACGGCCGATTATCTTCCGGAGAACGACTTTCTTTCTTTTTT
>KV426774.1:3652-15228 GCA_001632375.1 Exidia glandulosa HHB12029 | reverse complement strand
CAATCCTCGCCCCTCAAAGGGCGCAAGACGTACCAGTCAGGTATTGCGTGGCCGATACCTTCGGTAGCAGGCCCTCCACGACCCTCACGGCCGCTTCCGCCTTTGCCGCCAAGTCCGGGGGGAGGACGTCGTACGGGTTGACCTGCACCATGGCGCACGGGAAGGAAAGGACGAAGCGGAGGGGTGCGACACGCGGGAACGCCTGGGGCGGCTTTTCTTAACAGAGAACCCCTGGCGTCTTCTGGTTCTTTGGGCTGTATATCCCCGGTTGGCAGGGTGTGCCAGACTGACTGAGCGTGGCAATGCAGAGATCACGAAGCGCGCTGCCAGTGCTTCACCGCGCCACGCCTCAGTTTCACGCAAGAGGTACCGAGATGCCGACATGGCGGTGTCCGGGGTACGCGGGATACACTCGGAATGAGACCGAAGGCGCCCGCTGTCGTGTATCCCGCACGTCGGACAAGGTGTCCATCAGTATCAGCTGCGCTGTACTCGCGGCCATGCTGGCGAGCGCCTGAGGTTGAGACTGCACGATGGAGTGCCAGCACTGGCATTCAGAATCCTCCACCCTTGAAATCCGGCAAACATGTCCCGAATCTTCCTTGCGTAAATCGAAATCTGGACGCGTTATAATTGACTCGGATGCGGTACCTCGGGTGTTTGGGCGCAAGGAGTGCTACCGAACACCTGGAACGGCAGGGAGTTGTCGCACGGTGGCTATTTGGGACCAGTGTCTCGAGGACTGTTACCTGCGCCCTTACAGTACTGTACTGTAAGCAGGAAATTTCGATGGGGAATAGGGGTCCTAATATATAAACTCCTCACGTCTCTAACATCTTCGTCCGGAGCGAGAACGTTTAATTCGAACGCGACGTCGGCATACTATGTCGCGGTTCGTGTTGACATCACGACAACAGCATCCTCCAGACGGCCACTCAAACTGACACGTAGTGAGCGAAGGACGTATCTAAGCCTTGATGAAAGCCTAGTCTGCGCCTCGGCCGCTTCTGCCCTGGAGGTATGCCTGTACGCGGGACTCAGACGCACTGTAACGGGACGTTCCCTCGAAGAGTCACACGAGCCACACTACAATAAGGATGCTATAGGCACATCGTTCTGAACGATAAATTGCATCGCATGGGTGTGTCCTTCTATGTGGAGTCGACATAGGGGACCAGACGGGACCGAGAGTTTAGAAGTCTGTCACGGTCAATGCCTACTAGTCTCCTTCGTAGCCTTTTTTGAAGTAGGAAGCGATCGGTCCGAGTAAAGAATCGGCTTGTCCCTCCGTTATTCCGCGGTGTCATGTTGCAATTGACCGGATCTTGTGTTTCTTTCCTCTGCTCATGAGGATGAGAGTGTGGGGTCCGGGTTTTCCCGGCCTGGTTGTTTTCTCTGCAGCCAGGTCGAGGAATCCCGGTCTTGCACCTGAGAAGGTTGGGAGACCCTCCCAGGTGCACTCTCACAAGCAGAAAGAGAGTGCTGGGAACCAAAAGAAAAGGGTGGGACGGTGGGAGCTTTCTTGAGATGTCTTGAGAGCTCTTCCGGAGCGGTTCGGTCCAAGAAGCGTGATTTGCTTCCGAACCGCTCCGGATGCACAAGACGCGTGTCCGCTGGCTCTTCGCCGCGGACACTTCATATGACGATTGACGTGGCCGTTGTACTCGGAGAGTCAGTCTGCCCATAATTCCGTAGATGTCGGAGGGACTTGTCTCCTAAATACTCTATTACAACACTGAATGCCATCCGTGACGGAGAATTACAAGGTATACAAAACATCAGGCCAATACATAACTTAGTTAGTAGATAAACGACAGTTTTTAGTTAACAGGCTGATACTCGGGGGACCCTCACTAGAGCGCGCACAAGAACGAGTATTGACATTTTGTCCATACTCGAGCGTCAGGATATATTATTACACTCTGCCGCTGAACAGCGTCTTGAGCAGCAGAACTTTACTGAGAGCCATGAGCACCGCAGCGCCGAGCATCGTCGAAGCTGTAATGCGGCACCGTGACTAAGCACTAACCGACCAAAATGAAGAAGAAAAACGCACCTGCAAAGATACCGGTTCCTTTGAAGTCGCCTTTACTGCCCACGATGGCGCCTGCGATGGGCGGACCGGCGAGTGCGCCGAGCGCCATGATTGTCATTTGCAGGCCTGTACGGAGACCTGTATCGTGCGCGGCGCCCATTTGCGCTACGGGCGCGGGGAAGAGCCCGACGAACGGTCCGCACAGCAAACTACATAACCCTATCATCAGAGGAGGTGAGAAGGTGGGAGGTGAGCGTGACGAACCCGTAAAGTGATATGACGGCGATGAAGGCTCCTTGAGAGGTCGTATACGGCCACGCGTAGGTGAACGCCGCGGCAAAGACTGTGAATATCGCCATGACGTTTATAGGACCGTATTTGACTGCTAGTCCTCCGCCGAGAACACGTCCGACGCCCGAAGTGGCGTTGAATACTGCTACCATGTAGAACGCGAGTGCGTTTGCGATCCCGATTTTCTCGGCGCTGAGGGTTACGAAGGTCATCGCTGCGAGTGAAAGTCCGTAAGTCATAAGTCATGAGAGTCGAAGATGCCGACGTGTACGCACGGGTGTAGATGCCTAGGAAACCCACGAAAGTCGCGAGCACGTATGTGACGTATCCTGGAGAGACGAACGTGCGGAAGTCGATAGGATCGAGTCGGCCCTTTGGCGGGATGCGCGTCTTGAGTGTCAGAATGGCGACGCAGAACATGAAGAAGTTGATGAATCCGAAGGTGCGGACCGTCCACTTGAAGCTGTAGAGTTATGGCGAATGAGGGTAGGATGGTTCGTAGGAACGTAGAGACGCACCCAATTTGTGGTATGAGCGCACGGAACATGATGGGGAATACTATGCCACCGAGCGACGTCCCGAGCGAGATGATACCGTACGCCATAGGACGCTTAACCTTGACTAGGGCGCGGGCGTCAGCGTCAACAATCGAAGGATGTGATTAGACACATACACCAGTGGGATACGACCGCGACACAGGGAATGTAGATCCATCCTCCGGCGAACTGCGCGATGGTCGTTTATAACGAAGTGAGTGAAGCTAAGGAGTAGACGCACGCCTATAGCGACACCCTGACAGAGCATGAACTGCCAGTATTCTTTACATTCGGCGATGAGGAAGCTCGCGGTGGTATAGAGCACGGTGCTGAACATGAGTGAGGAGCGGAAGTACCCCAGGTCGAATACCCGGCCGGTGATCAGGCCCTGTGGATATGGACGTGTGAGCTCACAAGCTGGGTCAGACGCTATTCCGACGTACCGGGAGGAAGGTTAGGGAGTACTGCATAAGGAAAGCAGCGTTAAAGGGATTTCTTGAGCGGAGGCCGCGGACGTACCTGTAACGAGCCGATCCACGCACTGCGAAGGCTTTAATAAACAGCAGTAAGCGCCAGTGGATGGGACTACGTACACGTCTGACGGACTGCGGTCTGGGAGCACGACGGTCTGGTAATACGCTTGGAAGGACTGGCGAGTCGTCAGCGCGCGTTCAAGCGAGAATTTGGGCAGACTTACACCCCAAGTTAAAATGTAACCGAATAGACTGAAGCATAAAGCTGAACACTGCAGGAAGCATCAGCGTCTGGAACGCGGACACAGCGTGTTCTGTGCGCGCACGCCTAGTATTACAAGCCACGCGTCGCGGCCGCCGTCCGGTACCGTGTCGTCGTACGCCGCGTTAGACTTCTGCTGCTGCTGCTTCTCTTCGTCTGTGAGCGGCGAATGTTCCTCGGCCGACGTCTTTTGCAGCTCGAGGTCGTCGGTCGGACTGGCGCTTATGCTCGTGCTCATTCTCGTTCAAGTCGTGAG
The DNA here is from genome assembly GCA_001632375.1 of Exidia glandulosa HHB12029. NCBI lineage: Eukaryota > Fungi > Basidiomycota > Agaricomycetes > Auriculariales > Exidiaceae > Exidia > Exidia glandulosa. The sequence goes on along the minus strand of KV426774.1, from coordinate 11,375 downwards.
GGTCAGAGTCTGGATGGGTGGTTGGAACGCGTGCGCCAGGCCGCAGGTGGACGAAGACAGGAGACGGGCGGCGTCCGCTGAAAGTCCGGAAGTTTACATACCGCGTCACGCGGTACGGGTGTACTTGCGAGAACCCATCAACTTCGGCATCCCTTGACCAGGAAGCCAGAAACCTATTCTGAGCGCGACTGGCGAGATTTCCTCCGCGGGTTGTAGGTATTCGGAGTGTGGATTAGGAGGAAATGCTCCGGCGGTGTTATCGGTCGTTTCGGCGTCGAGGAGCAAGTGGCAATTCAGGCCCCGACCGGAGACCTTTCTCCCGCTCCCCATCCCGAGCATCGGCGCTTTGCTCAAGATTCTTGCTTTGACAACTGTAACTGCAGCAGCTGGCAACCCCATACACATCACCCACATGGGCGGGTACAGTGCGGCCACCGGAACCGCACTTTTGACGCGTCTTCTCGAAGGGGATCCGGACGGCCACCACAGCCCCAATGAACTCCGGACACGCCATTCGATCCGGGCTCCCAGGACCCCAGACCTGCCGTCTATTTCTACGCCGCCCATTCCTATGACTCGCTTTCCTCGCGACGTTAATAAGCTGCTGCAACTGCAAGAAGCTGCCCCACTGCCTCTTGCACGTTCACTCTACGTCCCTCCAGTCCTACACGATCCCCTGAATATCCAATACCCCGCATCTGTCTGCTTATCCGCCGACAGCCAATCTATCCGTTCACCGTCATGCCGTGAGCCTCGTCGTGGAGCTGCCGTTCGTCTCCTTTCTGCCGCTGAGCGCACGTTCCCAAGACCTTGATGCTGCGAGCACGTCTCGAACTAGACGACGACCAGAGCAATGCTCCGGGAGCGGTTCCGCGATTCCTCGCCGAATCGGCTTGATTGCCCCTCCTACCATCATTATCGCAGACTCGCCGGGGAGTTACGATTCATGCTGATGGTGGCAGTTGAGCGCTGCGACATTCCCTGAATGTACCTTGTGGTACCTGAACTGACTGATACATGGTGACGAACAAGAAGAAGCCCACCGCTCCTTCAGTGCTTCGCAAACCACTGCAAACACCTCCCGTCTGACGCTCCTCCTCTTCCTTCCGCGCGCTCATCTCGCACGAGTCACCATGCCCCGAGCCGTCATGTCTGAGTCTGCGAGCGGACCAGAACGAGAACCAGGAGAAGCACTCAAGATAATCTATCACGCTCTATCTCTGCTGCCCGTAGCTCCCGTAGCTCCTAATCATACGACGGGCGCGGCCGCTGTCGCGCTCGCCCTTCTCTTCTCTGTCTGTGTCATCCTCGCCCGCGTCCGCAGCACATCCCGCGCGGGGCGGCACCCGCCTGGTAAGTCCAGGGAGCCCGGGATAGCTCGATCTAGTAACCGGCTGCTGACGCTCGCTGTGTCAACTAGGGCCCCCACAGTATCCGTTCATAGGCAACTATCTGCACATGCCCGTGGGATGGACCGGGAAGCACTACTTTGACGTTTCAAAGATTTACGGTGCGCTCCTCCTCGTCGTCGTTCCATCCCACGCTACACGGAATGACGCTCACCCCGGCTCTGCAGGTCCGATGGTGTACTTCCGCGTGCCCGGTCGCCAGTTCATCATCTTGAATAACTACGACGACGCGGTGAACCTCTTCGAGAAGCGCGGCGCGCTGTACAGCGATCGTCCGACGCTGTATATGGCGCACGAGCTCGTAGGGCGGAAGGTGACGGTGCTCTTCACGCCGTACGGTGAGCGTTTAAGAAGGTATCGTCGCTTGATCACCGCTGCGACGCATCCGCGCGCGGCGCCGAGGCAGTGGCCGTTGCATGAGCAGGAGACGCTCAACCTCCTTGGGCGGCTGTTAGCCACGCCTGAAGCGTTTCTGGACCACTTGCACACGTACGTTTGTGTCTGCCACGCGTTGACGCTGACGTTGACGCTGATGTGCGTTGTAGACATTCGGTGACGGTGTCGGTCAAGACCGTGTACGGCCTCACGGTCGCGGGGAAGGACGACCTATACGCCATCCGCGCGAAACAGTTCGCCAACCTCACCAACATGTCCTCTCAGCCCGGTCGCTGGCTCGTTGACTCCTTCAGATGGAGTGAGCAATGATGTCCTAACTTCAACGCGTATGACTTACGTTCGGTGCGATGCAGTGCGTTACATCCCCGCGTGGGTCCCGGGCGCGAGGTTCAAACGCATAGCCAAGGTGTGGAAGGCGGAGTTGGAAGCATTTTCGCGCGTCCCCATGCAGGCCGTCAAGCAGAAGCTCGTAAGTTTTATTGTTCCTCCCTTATCCCAAGACAAATTTGGCCGAAAGGCAAATTCCCAAACCCTTTTTTCACGCCTTCCGACTCCTGTTGCTTCTCTTTCATTTCGGCACCTGACTGATCATGACGCCCACACAACAGCGCGAGGGCACTGCTGAACCGTGCTTTGTCGTCGACCAACTGGAAGACCCCGAATTTGCGTCCGATCCACTGAGAGACGAGCTCATCGAGCATGCTGCGGGCGGTATGTACTCCGGTATGTGGTTTTGCCGAGTGCTTGTGGTGTGGGAAGGATCTCACACTCGTCTTGAACCCTCATCTCAGGCGGGATTGACTCCGTACGTTGACGTTTGCCACACATACGGTCTTCAACTGATATTGAGTTCTTTCGAAGACGGCGTCGTTGTTTCAGATTTTTGTTCTGTGCATGACGCTCTTCCGCGATGCGCAGAAGAAGGCGCAGGCTGAGATCGATAGAGTCGTGGGTCCCGACCGTCTCCCGAACATGCACGACGCGCCGCAAATGCCGTACGTCGAGGCGCTCATCAAGGAGGTGCATCGCATCCACCCTATCGTGAACCTCATACCGCACGCCACGCTGACTGAGGATGAATACAAAGGGTGAGGCGCTCTGCAAACTTTGCACTGCGATTTCTGAATATCGGTTCCTAGGTATACCATACCCGCCGGCGCCTCGGTTATTGCAAACACTTGGTCAGTCTTTGTTTCTGTGTCGTGTGCATCATGATCCTAACCATGCACAGGGCCTTCTCACGCGATGAGAACATGTACCCCGACGCGGAGCGCTTCGACCCGGACCGCTTCCTCGACGCGCGCGCCGTGAACGCGGTCGATCCGCGCAACTACACTTTCGGGATGGGTAGACGTCGGTGCCCGGGGACGACGCTTACGGAGTCGTTCACGTTCCTCGCTGTCGCGTCGATGCTCGCCGTCTTCGACTTCGAGATGCCGCTGGAGGGGCCCCAGCCCGAGCTCAAGTTCGATGATGCACTCACGTCGTACGTTCTTTCCCTCCGTCCACCCCGCTGGAGTGCTGAACCGATGCAGGCACCCGCTCCCCTTCACATGTCGCATTCTGCCACGCTCTGCTGCTGCTGTTGTTCTGATCAACCAGCAGCGCGCGTCGCAGCATGCGTAGGTTTTGCACGTTGCCTCAGACGAGACAGCTAACATACATAGCTGACGAAACGATGATCATACGGTCATGAACGTTCGACGTAGACTGCCTATGAAGTTTTCGATACTCTTGTTGTAAAATTAGTCCACATAGTGGTAATCTTCTTGTTTATGGTGAGTTAGTAATCGTTGGAGGAAGTGTTGTCTGCGTACTGTGGGGTGGACCGGGACCGATGGAAATACGATGCTTGTATGATGAGACTCTGCTGCTTTGTGAGTATCCATGGGTAGTTCACCATAGTAAAGACTCTCTGGTTCTAAGTACACAAGTATCTCAAGCACCAGGACCCATGATCGACCGTCAGCCACCCGCCACGGTGACTGAGCTGCTAATCGGGCAATTGCGTGCGTAGATCCATAGAACTGGATCCCCGTACCTGATCGCAGTGCGAAGATCCGAGAAGGAGATCCTGAGAACTTCTCGCCGGCGTGGATAACGGAGGACCCCGAACGCGACAGCTGTCAGTTGTCATCCCGGCGTTGATCCCGCTGACCGCTCCTGACGGAAAGATAATTCAACAGTGACATCTGCCCGCGCTGCGGCGGAACGGCAGCGTCGAGAAGCCGGAGGGCGGTCATATGGAAGATTCAAGTGGACAGGACGAGATTGGCTTGAGTTTGTGAGAGATCGTTCCTGCCCCGCCTTGCAGTTGCAGTTGCACTCACACTCGGACCTTTCCCGTCTTGGGGAGGTACAAATAGGTCAACGCTCTACATGATATTGGTATCTTATCCTCATTTAAGTCGACGAAAGTTGTAGCATTATGAAGTGTGTCCAGCGGTGTCCTAGGATATACATGCTATCGCCGCCTATCTACATCGCACTGTTCTCGGCACCAACTGGCTACTCTACCAGTAGTCAAGAGAGGGAAACGGATGCGATAGACGACTGCGACCGATAGCCCAGGCTATGCATCCACTACGCGCAACCCGGCGTCATGTAACATCTGTTTCACCTGGAACCCTACTCGCACTCCCTCGCCGAGACGAATAACCTTTAATCCTCCGGGATGTAGCGCCACGTGCTTCAAGACTGCGTTCTCCGCCTTGGGGTCATTAACAAATAACGGCCTCTGGGTCTGGAGTATATGTAACTCCCGTATTCTGTGCGGCAAGTCCACGATGTGCGGTTCCGGTTTCGAGACCCGTACACGCAGAACTTCGAGACCGTGGAGAAGGTGCAAAGACGGGATCCTGCCTGTCCACGGCGAGATGGTCAGGGAGTGTAGGGACCCGGAGTGCTGTGAAACAAGTCGAAGGATATGATCGACTTTCTCGCGTTCCTTGTAAAAGAGTTCGAGGGATTCAAGGATGTCCAGCGAGCTGAGCAGGTTGTCAAGCGAGGGGGTGAGTTCGATGCCGTTCAGTGACAAGGTCCTCAAGCCGCAGAGTGCCGGGAAGGATGTGTCGACCGGGACTTCCACTAGAGCCAGATGTGTGACTGCCTCGGGAATTTGGAGGAGACGGCCTGCTGTAGGGATTGGGCCGGTCAAGCGCAGAGTATCCACGAAGCGCAGCGCTGGCGCACGGGCAACTATGCGAGCTATGGGTTCGCCCTGTGCGGCTGCATCCACAACTATAGATATGGTACGGAAGCGCGTGGTTGCATCGCCCGGAATGAGAGAGATCCAGCCCAGAAGATTGTCGACGTCCTTTATATGTCCAAATATATCGGGTGCGTGTACCGAGAGTTCTCGTATCAACAGGCGCAAATGTGCGCAGCGCGACAGTGTACGAGAGAGCTTTACGTCGAGCGACGTAAGCGTGACCGAGCCATATAAGAGCCGCCTGGCGCACGGTAACCATTGCTTGCAGACGCGCGACGAAGAGGCCAGAAGCCTGTGCGAGGCGCCAGTGTTCTTTCCTGCACGGTATGTCGCGAATAGCATGATATCGACGAGAAGTTCGTCGGGAAGGAACTGAGCCCGCGAGGGAAAAGCAAGTTCGAGCTCGGCGGCCTGAACGGGACATGGATCATGCTGTTGTGGAGACAGCTACCGTAGATTGTCATTAGATTGCTTCGGAGAGCCCAAGACGATATGCCTGTACGTACAGATGTATCACTCCTTTCGATGAGCGCGGCGCGTGAGCTCATGAGTGGTTTAATCCTGGGAGGTGTATATCCTAAGGGCGCTAGAACGGTCTACGATGGAGAAGAAGAACTGGTGTCGACCAATTCCTTTTTCGCCAGGTGGAGGGAGATGGAGAAGGTGCGAAGCGAAAAATAACTCCGCGACTCGCGCTAGAGCCGGGCCGGCATCAATACGTCCGGCTTAGCTTCATTCGTTTGCCACGGCTCGCTGCAGCCCAGCCAGCGTACGGAGATGCGAGGGTGATGTGTCTCTTGAACGAGTAACGGAGCTACTATCTGCGCGCTTTCGTCGCGAGGAATCTATCTGTTTCAGGGCCACAAGTCTTCATTCAATCCTCGCTTGCCAAGACGAAAATGTGCACTCATACATAGCTCTGGATCCCGTTCAGGCCGTATCCGTAGTTGCGCTGACATGGATAGGTGGTGTGCTATTCTTGGATTATTGTAAGGGACCGAAGGCAGCTTGCGTTATACTGGCTGATACTTGACGGCCATCACCCTCTACAGCGCGACCGCGCCAGCGCCAACATCCCACAGGCATACATGGGTCGAGCAAAAACGGCTGGCTTTCTAATAACAGGTGACACCACCCGTCAACTTCCAGGGGACTCTTTCGCATCGACAGCTTCTCCCGCACGGTTTCAGTCCCGCAACGCCTTGTCACGGGGTGAGTTTTCTGTGTTCCATAAGAAGAGGCGCTACTCGAATCTTTTGTCTCCCAGAGTCTCGCTATGCTTGCACTACCCCTCGTCGCTATCCTCGTTGCGCCTGCCCTCGTACGCGCCGCCTTTCAACCTCCCCTCCCGGCCTTCAGGCACCTCGTCACCTTGTATGCCTTCCTTTACCTTGTGTTTTGCCGGCCGTACCTGACGCAGAGATACCAGTGGTGACTCGTATACGGATGTTGAGAACCCGATGGATGGTGGTACTGCATGGCCCGTCTACGCCGCTCGCGACGGTAACCTCGCGCTGCACCCCTTTGCAAAGAGCGGTGGGACATGCAGCAACAACATCACCTTCCGCCCGTCTCCCTCAGTGATGGAGTCGCAGATTCCAGCGTTCAAAAGCGCAGCGCTGCGTCTCCCGCAAGGCGCGACTGTCTACACCCTCTGGATTGGTACTAACGATGGTGGGGCTGCGGATGTGCGTGACATGAACCACTGGTACTGACGCATCGTCGGGCTCAGTCGGCGCGTCGGCCCTCTTGACGGGCAATGACCCCGGGTTCAGCGTCGTCGACACTACCGCATGCGCTGTGGACTGGATTCGCATCATGCACTCGCTCGGCGCACGGAACTTCATCTTCCAGAACGTCCGTCCACGGCTCTCTGCGTCCTGCAGTTCTCTTCTCATGCTGAACCGCCTTCTGCTTCCTCAGATGATACCGCTGCAGTTGACGCAACTGTACAGTGCCAATAGCTTCCCGAACCGCTTCTGGAGCTTCCAGCGGAACACGACTGAGTGGTCAGTTTTCATGACCGAGCTCACCCTTGCGGGGAACGCGCTCTCGAAGCTCATGCTCCAAGCACTCGCACCGACACTCCCCGGCTCGCACATCGGTCCGTCTCACTAACCCTCTCTCTCTCGGCTCATCTCAAGTTGTGCTAGCACTGTTTGACTCCCACGCGCTCTTCACGGACATGTTCAACCACCCGTCGCGTTACCTGAACGGCACGGCTCCGCTCAATGTCACGGGATCGATCAATCAGTGCGTGTTCGAGTCGGACAATGGAGGACCTGTGGGTGGTGTGTGTGCACCTGCGACGGCGGATAACGCGGTTCGGGATAGCTTTTTGTGGTGGGACGAGCTGCACCCGAGCGAGCAGGCCGACCGCATTGTCGCCCGCGAGATGGTAAAGGCAATGCGTGGCAATACGCGCTGGGCGACATGGATTTCCTAGGTCTGTGCTACTGCATTTGTTGAATCCCGATCGCCAATAAAATGCAACGCGCTTGAATGTGCAGTAGCGGTTAGCCACTGTGTACAGTATGGCGCCCGATCTCGAGTTTCCCGTGGCAGATATTTGAATTTGTGATACATCAGAATCATTTGTCGTCTAGTCACTGCCTATACAGTACGTGAACCTCACACATTGCTCGCCTGCTTGACAGCTGTTCCTATAGAAACTTTAGGTTCTACGTGGAATGGCATCAATTCATAT
>KV426773.1:0-13225 GCA_001632375.1 Exidia glandulosa HHB12029 | reverse complement strand
ACAGACTGCACGCTGTACTTTGCGGGTTTCGTGTGCGTACTCCCTGCCACCGTCTTTTCGTTCCTCTCATGAACTTGAAGGGTCACGACGGAGCCCACCGTGACTGGCGGCGCCAGCGCTGTGTGGAGTGCTGTACCTTCCGCTGCACTTTTCGGCGCTGTGGTTTCTGCCCTTGCGATGGCGGCGCTGTGAATGACATGGACGGAGACGTAGCTTTACGACAGCGAGATGTACGGCAAAGACGGGCAATACTTACGAGTTCTAATGGGTATCTGAGAAGGAGTGGGTTGAGAGAGAGATCGGCACACTTGAGTGTGCCGACTCAGGCTCGCCTGCTGCATAGTTAAAGACGGGGAGGCTGCGATCAGCGCAGATACCCCCAGCTTCAGCTAGTAGCGTCGGAGCACACCGGGAAATATGAATATGAATCAGGCATAATAGACTGAAGCTCATTCACTCGAGTATTCCAGTAGGAGAGGCGACCAGGCGGTGGGACGCATGTCTGAGCCGCGAGACGAGCGGTGCCGCATGGGAGTCCCGAGCAGAGAAGAGAACGCACTAGTGACCATGCTAATCCTCTCTGCGGAGGCTCGTTCCTCCGTTCAAGTACCAACCATATTGAGTGCTCGATCGGGTACGCGGACTGAGTGTATACGCAAGAGAAAGATATTCGACTCCCCCAAAAGAAAGATATACACAAGAATCGTAACCGTGTTGAACAGGACGGGGAACGGGGGCAAGGCAGGGTCCGTAAACGAGGGCTATGTAGAGTAAACTCTGGTGGTGGTGGTATGAGATGATGTGCTTGGGTACAGCGTATGGCACAACAGGTGGGCGTAACTTCCGAGTAGCTCGGCGTCCAGCGCCTGGGTTCTCTTTTGCAGCGGCAGAACACGGCGGATTAGCCGGGTGCGGAGGAGGCGACAGGCGTCGTTGCGCGCGTAGGCGTATGTCCGCCAGGGCTAGAGTCTACCTTCGCGTGCTGTATGGGCTCGGGCGTGGATGCGTACGTGAGCTCGCTGCTCTCGGGCTGGTCATCGTACCCCTCCTCCTCGCCGGGTTCGAACGGCGCGAGCCACTCGAGATAACTCTCTGGCACGAGCGCACAGCCCTCGCCGCCCTCGACGCGTGCGACGGCCCAGCCGACGCCGCCGCCGCGGCCGAGCACACGCACATGCTGGTCCTCGCGCAACGCCATCTCGGCCGTGCCCTCCGGCTCGAACCCGTACATCGCGCGGTACCACCCAGGACGCAGCTCGCCCTCGGCCTCCTCGTACTCTTCGTATTCTTCTTCTGCGTCGTCATGCCCGGGTTCGTCGAACTCGGCGCTGAAGTTTCGGTCAAAGTCGGACTGGGTGGGTTGCTGTGTTGGCGAAGGCGAGGAGGAACGCTGGTTCCAAGGGAGCTTGGAGGCGATACCAGACCAGCGGAAAGCGCTGCCCCAGCCGCTGTTGCGTCGACTGGATGGGGTGTCGGCGCTGACGTCCGAACCGACGCCCGTGTGGCGCGGGTCTTGGGCACCGAAAGCAAAATCACGAATCTTGACGACGCGGGATATGCTCCGTCGCTTGGAGGGCGTGTGGATGGACGATACGGACGACTTGTTCGACCGGCGCGATGCTGACCTGCGCATTGACGGTCTGCGACTTGGAGCCGGCGACGGCGGGGCAACACGGGAAGCCTGGATGTCGGACAGCGAGGAGCGGTGGGAGTGGATGCCCGAGGACGGCGTGGCCGGTGTGAACGAGCCCGAGTTGCGCGGCGAGAGCGCGCTGCCCTGTGTCGGGGTGGGCGTGTTGCTCGTGCTCGTCGTCATCGTCGGCGACAGCAGCGAGTTGGCGGCGTCAGTGTCGATGCGGGACGGCGGTGACATGGCTGCTGCTACGGTGCTCGTCTGCGCGACCGGCTGCTCGTCGTTGGACTTGGTGGGCGACTTTCTGCGCACAGACCAGGACTGCTTGTTGGCAAACTCGTGGTTGCTGGGCACTGGCGGCGGGCAGAACGACGACGACGGCGAGGGGAACGGCGAAGACGACGAGGGCGGGAGATGCGAGACCGAGAGCCGCTTGAGCACTGGTTCGTCGCTGTCGGCCGCGATCATCAAGATAATGCTGCGTCGACGAGCAGTGGTCAAGTCGGCCGTGCTCGTCGTCGTGGTCGTCGTCGAGGAGCTCAGGACGGCGGCAAAGCAGAAGGACAAGTCCGGAAACACAGCTTCCATAAATTAGAAGTCCGCGTGGCAACATTCCCCGAACTTTGCACAGCTCCCCGGTTCGACCCTCGCAGACGCCATCGTCTTTTGCGTCCTCCCGGCCATTTACCCCCGCAGCGTCCAGGCTCTTTCTCACCACCGTGGCTCATGCCTTAGCAACGCCCCTCCCGACCCGCAACACAGCGCCGCAACCGCCACTGGTCTTCCGGTCGGCCCAGCGGGTTTACCAAGCCGGTTCGCGACGCCCGACGCCATCAACAGCGCAGGATCTCGATGCATCTCCGTGCAACCCAGAAGCGGCAACGTCGTGCTTAGTTCGCTCGCTCGGACCGGTTCTGCGAATCAGGGACCTGGATTTCTCTCCAGATGTCTGCTCTTCGAATCTCAGGAGTTGCACTCCTCGCAGCAGGGCTTTGAGTCTTTAGGCACATCAGCCGCCAAATTTGTCGATCTGTCTCAGCGCGACGATCATTTCCTTTACTGCACGAGTTGCGCGTCCATCTGTCCGCTGAGGCGCAGCATCATAACAATCCCATTACCACCGCTTTACTTATGGCGTGCGCAATGGACACTACCTATTCTGTGTGCTGGCGACTTTGTGCTCATTCCCTTTCATTCTTGTGTAGTACAATCGGCGATGGGGTCTTCGCCTGCCTTCCCCAGGGTTCCTTGCTCGCGCTTCGGTGCTCTAAACAACGTGCAACTCACCTCAGTGAGCGCAGAGGGTTAACAATTCCGAGCCATTTCTTTCAAGTCTTCGCACCTGCGTCAGCTGCAGGGTAAGGTCTAGATTGCAGTCGTCGCACGACAACCAGCGGCTTCCATATCTCCTACTACCAAAGAGGCGCCCCTACTGGAACACTCGAGTGAATGAGCTTCAGTCTATTATGCCTCATTCTCATTCATATTTCCCGGTGTGCTCCGATGCTACTAGCTGAAGCTGGGGGTTATCTGCGCTGATCGCAGCCTCCCCGTCTTTAACTATGCAGCAGGCGAGCCTGAGAGTCGGCACACTCAAGTGTGCCGATCTCTCTTTCAACCCACTCCTTCTCAGAGTATTAAACTCAGTACTCATTAGAACTCGTAAGTATTGCCCATCTTTGCCGTACATCTCGCTGTCGTAAAGCTACGTCTCCGTCCATGTCATTCACAGCGCCGCCATCGCAAGGGCAGAAACCACAGCGGCGAAAAGTGCAGCGGAAGGTACAGCACTCCACACAGCGCTGGCGCCGCCAGTGGGCTCCGTCGTGACCCTTCAAGTTCGTGAGAGGATGAGAATAGCTCGAAAAGACGGTGGCAGGGAGTACGCACACGAAACCCGCAAAGTACAGCGTGCAGTCTGTAGCCAGCGAGGCGTTATGTGCCGCTCCGTTGAGTCTATCGTCCTCCAGAGTCGGAATGCCCACAGGGATCCAGCACGCGTTCAAGTCGTCCGTCTTGGACGTGCCGCCCTCGGTAAAGTAGACCTTCTGGCCGTCGACAAGTTCCCAGCCCGCCCATTGACCGCCGCAGTTCTCGGTGAGGCTCGTATCGTTTGTAGCCACCAGGACGGGCCACACTTTGTTGCCTTCAAGCAATGTTGCGTCCGGTCAGGTTCTGACGATGAGAGGGTGATACGTACCGTTGACTTTGGTAAGCGTCGCATTACTGTTCGAGTCGATAACGAGCGCCTTGGAGATGTTGAACGAGTATTGTTCGCAGAAGACTGTGGATGGGAGGTCGATCTCTTTGGGCGATCCGACTGTCTGCAAGTCAGACGATCCGACGGCTACGAAGTCTGAGGCCTGCGCGCTGAGCGCTGAGAGAATGACGAGGGCGAGAAGTCTGGGAGCGTGCATCGGAGTCGATTCGTGAGGGAATTACTGCGCAGACTTTCAAGCAGCGTGCAAAATCGGCGTCTTTATATCTAAGACGCCGGGGTGGATCCGGCCAACATGTGTCAAGCTTCGCCAAGACAAATCCCAATGCCGCGCAACTCGGGCTGTGCTCAGGAATCGATCCTAGCAGACGAGAGCGCGAAGCAGAGACAGCTAGAGCAGGGCACCAGAACCAGGCTACATAGATGGTACTCACGACGGGATCGCCTGTACAATGATAACGCCCCTGCGTGAACTTGCGGAACCGAGTGAGCCATGTCTTCAATCACTAGCCCACACGTGTCATGAACGGATCATCTACTACATGTGCGTCCTGCGTCAAAGTTCGTAATATGCTATTGCGCGAATCTAAACCCCCTATGCCTCAAAGTACAAGCGCAAGCACAGCTAACCCAGCAAGCCCAAGAATCGCGCGGGAGACGATAACTGTCGCGGCGCTGCCAGTAGGCTCCGGAGTGACGCTGCGAGAGGGTCGTAGTCAGCTTGAGAGTCTCTTCATCATGTGAAGACTGGGAGACGCACTAAAAGCCCGCAACGTAGAGCTCGCACTGCGTCGTAAGAGTCACATTGTGCTCCGCGCTGGCGTCGCCTGCCGAAGCACCGTTCGTGAGCGGGAAGCACGCGCTCGAGTCTGCGGCATCAGCCTTGAGCGAGTCTTGCGGGTTGAAGAACTCTAGCCCCTCCGGCGCGTTGTCGACTACGAAAGAACCGTCGCGGCTACCGCAGTTCGCGAAGTGGGTCGCGTTGTTGCTAGAGACCAGGATCGGGTACACCGTCGCGCCTGCAACGAGGTCAGCATTCACTGGCACACTACGTGGCGTGCGTACCTTTGAAACGCGTGAGGGTGACGGTGCTGTTCTCATTGACGATCAACGCCTTCGTGATCGTGAAGGTGAAGTTGGCAGAACCAGCCGTTTGAGGTTGGCAGAGCGTGCCACTCGGGAGGTCGATCGTCGCAGGCGACCCGCTCGTCTTGATTTCCGCCGCATCAATGGGGAAGAACTTTGCACCATCGCATCGCGCAAGGGTCGCGAAGAACGCAAGCGTGAAGACCTGGGTGAAGCGCATCGTTCGTGAAGAATGGGAGACTCGGTACCGCGACATTCGGAGGAATTTATACGCGACGAGTAAGTAGGCTGTGCTGGCCGGCATTCAGTCAGTACTGTAAAAGGATCATCGGGACTCGGGAATCAAAGATATTGTCTGATGCCCAGGCTGAGGATGATCATGCAGCTTCGAACGCGCAGCGATGCTGTGTCGATATTTTGCCGGCGCCGTCTAGGGCCACTCTACAACCGTGAGAGAGCCGTATCGCCGCAGCGTAGGCTGTGCTCTGCATGTTCGACAGCGGCGAGACGCGGTCTGCGGTCTGACGCCGGTGTCTGCAGGTTGCTCTCGAGAGATGACAGAGCGGGACTGGGAAACCAACTTAGCGGGACAGAACAGAACGTCAGAGGTAGTCCGACTGTGAGCGCCGTCGTCGAAATCAGGCCGCTTCATGTACGAAGACTTCAAGCTCGCGAGGGTGCGGCCTCGTCGGGATTCGAGAAGAATGCATCGCCCCGGCGGAATTCAGGAACCCGTTGCAAACCCTGTAGAATACTTCATGTGCTGCCCACGCGCACAGATAGTGTACTGAGATCCTGCAAGCGGCGGCTTGCACTGGCTGGGCGATAAGTCGGGTACGGGGCATGGTGATGCGATGGAACGGAACGTGCGGAACTGGCCGAAGGACATTTTTCGCTCTTTCCATGATGATGTTGCCTCGCTTGCCTTGGGCGGATACAAGTGCGGTATTAATCTGCCTATGCGCGTTGAAGTTGCAGAACTGGGGGCAGAAACATGGTTTGCTGGACCCGGGATACTCTGGAAATTTGTGCATGACGTCTGATATCCCTTTTTGGGCGGACCTCCCCTCTTATACGGACACGGGCACGAGGATCTGTTCGAGACGGCCTTACTCGTGGATACGCGCGTCTGGTCCCTTGTGCTATCGCGACATCCAAAAACTTCTTTCTTCCGCGCCCTCATCTCCAAATCGAGTAAACCGTAAAATACATGAGCACGCAAACCCCTGGCGACGGCGGGGGGTCCTATGGACTCCCTGTCGATGCCAACCCCCAAGAAAAGCCGCCAGATGGCGCGGCACCGCCGGGGCACGCGCCCGTTGGATACCAGTTAGAGCCGAACCTGTCCACGCCTAGTCGCCGCCAGTCGCGGGGATTGGGTGCTATAGTCGTACATGCTGCAAGAGCGGTGGCCAACGTTATATCCTCGCCGTCGAAGCGCACGGAAAAGCCGCGCGCTGTGACCACGTCGGCGGACGATGGCGACGCGATTCGTGACTCGCCGACAAAGCACAAGGTGAAAAAGCGCAAACGCGACACCAGCCCGTCGCCGCCGAATGCAGCACAACTTGTCGAGGACCTGCAGCTCGCGCGGGACGACTCGCCAGCAGCGGATCTAGATGCCGACTCAGTTGCACCGCGTACGCTCTTCGCCGACACCCAGGAGAAGCGCACGCAGGACGACGACGAATCTGCAGACACGGACGACGTGATGTCACTGGAACACGCGCCCGAGCACGAACTGCCACGAGAGATCGAAGCAGTGAAGAACCGTCTTACCGCAACTCTCGTCAAGAACGAGTGGATTCACAAGGCACTGAAACAGCTATTCGACCGCGCGAACGAACTCTCGTCCGAGGTCCCTGTCTGCGCTGAGTCCGTCCCTCCACATTCCTCGCTGGAAGATCGGATGTCTCGCATAGAAGGCGCTCTCGCCGAAATGCAGGCTTTCCTCAGGCAGAACAACCACACCCAGCCGCCGAACCCAGCGTCAACACCAGGCGGTACCCCTCCCCCGCCTGTAGGACCAGAACCACGCCCTGATTCGTATGCGAGCAGAGCGGCGGCCGCCAAACCTTTGCAGGAGTCTCCCGCCGCGCCTCCTGCCAGCGCCACTGCGCCCGGCGCAAAAGCCACGCCCGCGGCCAAGACCAAGCCTGTCGACGCAAATAGGCACTCGCCCAGGCGCGCCATCTTCCAGGTCATGTCTCCCCTCTCCAGAGAGGACCTGCGCCAGCGCCGCAACGCCTTGGCCGACACTTACGCGGATATCAATTGCGCCCTTATGCAAGAACATGGCCCCAGCGCACCTGTCGTAATGGGCGTGAACTGGTCCGTAAACGGGAACCTTGTCCTGATGGCGCGCGAGGGCTTCCTCGCCCGGGACCTGGTCAAGCTCGCGGATACGATCGTCAAAGCGGCAAACATTGCGGGCCCTGTGCGCCCGCGCGAGGACACGGAATGGTTCAAGGTGGCCCTGCGCAACGTCCCCACCCACGGCCCACAGAACTCTATGCTAGACGAGGAGGCAGTTCTCATGGACCTGCGCATTGGCAACCCGGCGCTCGAAGCAGTGAAGATGGTGGACGTCTCGTCCCCTGTCCAATGGCTCGCTCCTGACGAGGCACGTGCGAAGATCGCGGTCTCCTCGATGGTAATATGCCTCGCCACCGCTGAAGATGCTGACGCGGTACTGCGGCTGAGGAGACTGTACGTCTTTGGCCACCAGTGTCTTGTAACGAAGTACGAGGAACGCGAGTCGCGCAGCACTTGCACGAACTGTTGGAGCCCTATAGCGCGCCACAACGCCCTTCGCTGCCCTAGCGAGGCGAGGTGTAGACTGTGCGCAGGAGCGCACCACACGGATGACCACCGATGCGAGGAGTGCATCGCAGATAACGATGGCGACGACGAGATGGCTGGCCCTGTACGCCCGTGCGAACACATGCCGCTGAAGTGCGTCAACTGCAGCGGGCCGCACGCGGCCAACGAGCCCACATGCCCGTCGCGACGCAGAGCCGTTGGATCGAACTCGAGCGCACCTCCCCTTGGAGGGAAGTCCACGTCCACCTCGCAGAAGCCGAAGCGGAAGCCACGTAAGGCGAAGAGCACGGCCGCATCGACAACACCAGCCTCGGGTAGCAACGCGACGCCCCTCGCCTCGACCGCGGGTGGCAACGCTGAAGACTCAAACGTCGGCACGCGAGCCGAAGGCAACGAAGGGCGCGAGGAACCGAGAGGTGACGGAGACGCCGCGCCCTCCGTCCCCCAGCTCACGCTGAGGGAGCCTGAGCACGACCTTACGGATGGCGAACGCGAGCAGAGCAGACTCCACAGTATCGCCCGCGCGTTCCAGCAGGAGTTCGGGAAGAAGTCGGGCGGCAAGCAGGACTACGCGAAGTGGGCGACCGAGACGAACGGCGACGTCAGCAAGATGTTCGAGCTACTACGAAAGGCGTACCTCGCAAATGGCCAACACGCGCCGGGACCGAAGAAGCTGGACGACATAGTCGCACGCCTCACACCGAAGACGACGGAGAACGGAACGGACACGCAGCAGCAGGAAGGCGAGGACGGCATGGCAGTCGACGACGACCGGGCCGAGTCCCCTACTCCAGGACGCACCAGGCCCGACCTCAGAAACCTCCTCCACCAGACGCCTCCCCAATGAATCGTCGCCGTTCAAGGAACCCGTATGCAAACCTACGCACCAGAGTCATCAGTGCCAATATGGCAAGGATGAACGGGGAAACTCACGCATTCTGGCACTCAGCCAACGACCTTTATGACCTTGTAGGCTTTCAGGAGCCGTGGTGGGGCGACATCGGAGGAGGGCAACGTGGCGCTGTCAACCCGGGACCGGGCTGGCGCTGTATTCTACCCGTCAAGGCTGTTAAGCAGACGGAGCGCCCACGAGTTTTAACGTTCTATCGCATCCGCGCCGGGATGAACGTCGTACCGCGCTACGACTTGTTGGAAGACCTGGACGCTATGGTGGTCGAGGTCCGCCAGCAGGGACGCAGACCGATCCTGGTTTGCACAGTGTACAACGAACACCCGCTGGAAGACGACGAAGGTGGTGCGGACAGGCGCCGCCGCGGACAGCTCCTAACAACAGTGCAACGCCTCATGGGACAGAACTTCCTCCACCGCCTCCCGCGCGACGTCCCTGTGATCTTCTCCGGCGACTTCAACTTGCATCACCCGATGTGGGAGTCCATGGCGGAGGAGCCATCAGCGCAGGCACGAGACTTCGTTGCATGGATGCAGGAGCACGCGTTCACGATCCTCAACGAGCCCGACGAACCGACCTACTTCTCACGCAACTCGACGCGTCGCTCGGTCCTCGACCTAACCTTCGTGAACAGGACCGCACTGCGGGACGGCACCGTCCACGGCTGGCACGTCGACCCAGCGAGCTCTATTTCGTCCGACCACGCGGGACTGCGATGGACGTTCGATCCCGCGGAATTACAAGTGGACACTGGCGCAGCAGGGCAGTACAACTGGAAGAAGGCGGACGTGGAACTCTTCCAGAGGACGCTGCGTGAGGAGCTCGACAAGCGCGCATTCTTCTTCGAGCCGCTTCGGGACGAGAAGGCGTGGATAGCACCGGTCGTCCTCGACGCGGCCGTTCGAGCGTTTCACGATTCACTGCGCGCAGCTGCGGATAAAGCAGTTCCCATGCGACGGCCCAGCACGCACGCAAAACCGTTCTGGGATGCACAGTTAGACGTGGTGAAGGAGGCTGCAGAAGGCGCGAAGCAGGCGTATGCGACCGCGTCGTTCTTCGCGGATGAAGAAGAACTAGAACGCCTGTCTAAGACCTGGGAACACCACTCGAGCCGTTTACGACGCGTCATTCGGAAGAAGAAACGGCACTTCTACCGCGAGAAGCTGGAGTCGAGCTCGACAAAGGAGATGTGGGAGTTCCCTCGTTGGACGAAGGGACAGCGTCAATACCCCACACCCCCAATATACAGAGGCGACGGTATCCCACCGGCAACAGAGCATGCTGACAAGTGCGCGGCGCTACGCTCCGCGCTCTTTGCGCCACCACCTGACCTAGGACATCGTTACCCGGACCTCTCGACAGCGGCTCCTGACACGGCGGAATTCTTCCCAGTGACGCGCGAGGAGGTCTTCCTCGCACTCACAGCTCCGGACCCAGACTCTGCGCCGGGCCCGACAGGAGAGACGAATCGGGCGCTATGCTGGGCGTGGGTCGTCGCTGACGACGAGATGGCGCTCATCGTAATACACTGCGCACACACGGGTTACCACCCCACGCTGTGGTGCAGGTCCATCGCCGCGGCCCTTCGCAAGCCAGGGAAGCCGGACTACACGAAGCCGCGCGCACACAGACTCATTCACTGCCTCGAGTGCTTGGGAAAGACGCTCGAGAGGATTCAGGCGAGACGCATCGCGTACATCGCCATGAAGCGCGGTCTCATCGCGGAGACCCAGTTTGGCGGTGTTCCCGGGCGTTCAGTAGACGACGCAGGGCTTACGTTCACACACGACGTAGAGACAGCGGCCAAACGAGGACTAGCGACGACGGCGCTGACGTTCGACATTACGGGGTACTTCGATAGGGTGAGCCACCCCAGGCTGCTGTCGGTCCTGCACGAGGGTGGGATCCCCTTGGAGACAGTGCGTTGGGTTGCGTCATTCCTCGCGGAACGTCAGACGGCAGTTCGACTAGACGGAGAAGTTGGGGAGATGGCGCCGGTTGAGACCGGCATTCCTCAGGGCTCTCCCGTCTCCCCTATCCTCGCGGCCATCTTCAGCAAGACGCTGGACGCTCGCATCCGGGCCGCGGCGCCTCGACTTCGCGAGGAGCTCGAGTCTGACGACGACGCGCCTACACTTGGCAGGCTGATCATGTTTGTAGACGACGGGAAACTCTACGTCTCGTCAAAGTCTCTCGACACGAACGTCCGACATATTCAGGCCCTCTACGCAGTCGCGGAGAACTGGGCGCGCGAGGAAGGTCTCGTTCTCGACGACGAGAAGCGTGACTTTGCACACTTCACGGCGCGGATGCACAAGCTCGACGGCGCGTGGCTGAAGAACGTCGAGCGCCCGCCGCTACAGCTTCCTACCAACGGAGGAGGACGCGCGACCATACAGCCGGCGCCCAGTTACCGCTGGTTGGGTATCTACTGGGACCCGCGGCTGTCGTTCAAGACGCACGCGAACCGCATGGCAGCCCGCGCGAACGGCGTCGCAGACGCGCTCCTCATGCTCGGGAACACGATGAGCGGCCTGTCGCCGCTCTGTCTTCGCTCCATCCACCTGGCCTGTACCATGTCGATCCTCTTATTTGGCGCTGCGGTATGGTTTACAGGCGAGCGACAGAAGGGGCACGTACACACGCTGGAAGTCGTGATGCGTCGCGCCATGCGCCAGATCGTCGGCGCGTTTAAGACTACGCCAACCGACGTGCTCAACATCGAGACGTCCATTCCCCCTCTCGACCTCGTCCTCCAGTCGCGCCGCGAGCGCGCGGCGCTTCGCTTCGCGCGCATGCCCGGTACTCACCCGGTAATGCAGCGACTCGGACGTCAGTGGCACCGAGGCGCTGCAGCAGAGAACCCACCGCCCTTACGGGCGGTGGATACGCGGATCGAAAAGAAGATGACTCGCCTTCAGCGTCTGGCGCTACTCTACCCGGCGGACGGCGAGCGTATCGACACGCTCGAGACTGCACCTTGGGACGACTCAGCCTCCAGCGGGGGCGCTCGCGACAGACTCACCATCGTTCCGAAACGGGCGGGTGTGAGCAAGCGCGTTGCAGCGCTAGAACACGTCGAGCTCGTGCGGAGGCTGCGCAGAGACAGGAGACACGTCCTCGCATACAGTGACGGCTCTCACATGGACGGCTTGACGGGCTCGGGAGTCGCTGTCTTTCACGAGGGCCGGCAAGTAACTTCGGCGTCGCTTGGACTGGGCGACACCTCGGACGTCTACGACGCAGAACTTTATGGTTTGCAACAGGCGGCGCGGCGTGCACTGCCGTACGCCGCAGGGATCCAATGCGTGGACTACACGCACGTGCACTTCTTCGCTGACAATGATTCATCCATTCAGGTTATTACTAGACGCAGACCTGCCGCGGGACAGGAGTTCTCGAGGGAGTTTATGCGCTGGGTGGGCGAGTTCCTGGGCCAGGACAAGCGACATAGGGTATCGGTCGAGTGGGTCCCGGGACACGAGGACATTGCAGGACAGGAGGCCACAGACGAGCTCGCGAAGGCCGGGACGAGGCGGACGTCCTCGGCCCCGTTTGCTCTGTCGATCACGCGCGCGCGCCGCAACGTCACTACGCGGTTGAGCGAGAGGTGGATAGCGCGCTGGAACTCCAGCGCGCGGCGTAACTCCTACGCGCCAGCGAACAGGATCAAACCGTCGCTGCGTCCGACCGAACAACTTCGGACGCTCGACAAATCCACTCTCGCGCGCCTCACCCAGTGCCGCAGCGGGCACGCTCACACAGGCGAGTATTACCGGATGATCAACAAGCCGGAGCGTGGTCTCGCGTGCTGTTGCGGGGCAGCACTGCAGACCCGCGACCATATACTCGCCGAGTGCCCGCGGTACGAACGCCACCGCAGCGTGCTACGTAACGTATCGCCCGAGCTGTCAACAACCCAACTCTTGGGGACACGCGAGGGCATACGGGCTACTTCCATATTCCTCCGACGCAGTGGTGCGTTTGGGCGGCCCACCACTGACGTCGGAGTCGAGGAGGAGCACGAGTAGCGCGCGCCTACGGCGCGCGCGCGTCACCACCTGTCCTTCACGTCTCAAGTCCCTCCCCTCCCGGCCCATCGCGCCAGCCTGCGCCCGTATAGGAATGGGGAAGGACAGTTCGCTTTTCTCTCATTATGTTCTATGCTTCTCGGTGACTGCCCTCCTGACTGTTGACCCATGACTGATACCTCTCTGTGATCCACGCTTCGCGTCTGGTTTCTCTGAACTCTTGTTGACTCGTTGACACCACCCCCCCCCATATGGTTATGCTTATGTACTATGACTCTGCCGCGTCTTAACACCTGTATTAGGTAGTTTGTTGCGGGATATAAATGCTGAATCAACAACAACAGCTATCGCGACATCGGCTCGGTGTGACTCTCATTGTCTCAACGCCACCATCTGCACGTTCCATCCGGAGCTGGGGCACCTGGTCGCATCATGTAACGCGCCAGGCCAGCTTGCTTTTGTGGATGCACGTATATTTGCTACCTGGCAGTTTCTTACAGTATGAGCTCTGGTTAGCATTTCGA